>VZTT01071180.1:16896-53435 GCA_013400855.1 Buphagus erythrorhynchus
ACAACCGGGAGAACTGTTTACTGGATTTTCTGCTCTGTTGCTGTTGATCTCGCAGTTATTGTTGTGTTTTGTTTCTCTTGTTACATATATATATATATATATCAGTAAAGAACTGTTATTCCTACCCCCATATCTCCGCCTGACAGCCCTTTAATTTCAAAATCATAGTGGAGTGAAGGGAGTGGGGGGAGTTATACTCTCCTTTTCAAAAAGAGGCCCTTGTCCCTTTTGGCAGATACCTGTCTTTCAAACCAGGACAAAAGTAAAATGGAGTTGGCAGTGATTTTGTAAGATGAGCAGTTAGAGTGTGTTAGAGGGTACACATACATGAACAGCTACATGCACTCTGTGCTCTGAAAAGGGCTTTGCCCTTAGGTTTTCTTTTTCTTAGTCTAATATTTAAATTGTCCACACTAAAATGATCTATTTGTTCCCTATGTTCAGAAAGCATTTTATTTCAAAAACCAAGAGAGAGAACTCCAGACATTAGGACAGATCCTACTCTCAGCTGCATCAATGTGAATCAATAGCAATTCTGTTGAAGAAACTCAATTCCTACTGATGGAAGTGGAAGCAGAGTTTATGCCAGCATCTTTTTGTGTTGTTTTCCTGATTTTTCTGAAGCAAAATGTAAAATTAAAGGAAGTGTTTATAAAACATACCTGAAATTTGACTACAATCTCAGGCTGTGTTTTCTCACATTCATTGTATTGCATAATTTTTTAAATAGCAACTACTGCACGTACTGTCGCCTCCTCCCACCCTGGCTGGTTCCAACATGGCTAGACATCAGCCCAAACCTGGCAGACAATACTCCTCGTTACTCTGTCCTGCAGATCACTGCTGATTTTGCTGCTCTCATTTGAAATTGATACAAGCTCTTTTTGAAATGCAACAAGCCATTTCACACTGTAGGAAGGTTTAGTAAACTTTCCCTCTCCCCCCAAAAATGCCACACACATACACATACAAACACAACTGCACTACCCTCTAAATTCAGGAAAATTACTTTGATTTTTTATAACCCTGAGAACTGCTCTTCCTGGAATGACTGGCTCCTACTTGGGCTCCTCACACTTACAGTCTATGTTTTTAAAAAGAGATTGGACTTTTATTTCTCCCTCTTTGTTTTCACTTTAAGACTTTCTTTGCTTGATTTCCTTAGGGGTTTTGTTTGCCTGGCTGTTTTTTATTTTTGCTTTTCCTCAAACTCGATTCTAAATGTTAGTCCCTCTGAAGGATCGCTCACTCTCTGTGGTTTAAGGGGCTTTGCACAACAGTGCTAAATGTAGCCAGTTATCCAGGAGAACCGAAGGTACAGATGCATATTCCACAGAGGACACATTTATTACTACAACTGCAAATCACTTTATGTGAACTCTCACTGTAAAGAGAAACTCTCAGAAAGTTCTTTGCTGATTAGAAAGCTGGTAAAAACCAGCACTGTCCTTAGAGGGCCCTTCTGGGCTGCAGCTAGAACTGAACACATGGCTGGACAGACCTTTTTGGTACACATGTATCAATGGATTTAGGAAGGGGAAGTATTAGAACCTGTATTCAGCACAGAGTATAAGGCAGTTAATTCTACTCTTCTCTGGCTGGCTCTATTTAGTACTGTTTTTAATATTACTGAGAGGCAAGTCTGAAATCAGGATTCAATATGTAAAAAACTCTAGGGCTGGGTAAAGGGAGAGTACTGAATGAAGTCTGCCTTTATCCAAACAGCAACGGCAGGGGAAGCATGCTCAAGAATCAGTATTGCCACCCTGGCAAATAATCAACAAAAACAGCAAATGCTCTGAGAGAAATGGCAGGCATTGAAGCTTACCTGACTTGGAAGTTTTTGATCAGGGAGCTGACACTTTACAGTTATCTTGAAACAAGGAAAAAATGTTTTTAAGGAGAAAGGAAGTACACAGGTCAGCTAATTTGGTCTAATTTTTAAGGGCTGTTATAAGGACCAGTAGGTCATTTTTTGTTATATACTGTTACTGCTTCTTTAAGGTGCTCAACCAGATCTACTCAATGCCAGTCAAAACCTATTTATCAGAAAGAATCACACGTGCATGCAGAGGATAAAATAAATAGAAATTATTACCCTTTGGGGGCATGGTTTTTAAAAGAAGCAGTTCTCAGCGATACATAATTTATAAGGCTAAAAAGGACAATTGTTATAATCTACTCTCCTCTAAAATTTTATAGGAGATCATATATCTTGTCTGAATTGATCATTTTTTAAACTACAGGATATATTTTAGAGCAGTATTTGTGATTTGTAGCTGAGGAAAGAAGGCTTGGATTCATTACAGTTGCTACTTTGATGAGACTGGCCTAGTGTTGAACATGGTTAAAAAGGCAAGTGGAATTCAAGAATTATAATGAAAAGGAACAGTGTACAAAAGGAAAAACTCTATTATGAATTAAGGGTGGAGCTTTGACTCAAATTCTTGATCACAGTACACAGATCTTTTTGAGGCCATCTCTAAAAGAGAAAAAGGAGATATAAAAGGTTCCAAAAAGTAGTACACTTGAAACAGTGTGTATAGTCATGAAGCAATTATTCAGCACTAGGTCTTTATAACTCAAAGAACTACAAATTTATTAGAAAAGCATTTGACTGACAATTATGTTTAAGCAAAAAAAGTACCAAATTCATGGGAAGAATCAAGAGCCATTGAATGCAGCAATATGAATATAACCTTGTGCTCAGCTCTTCCTGAAAAGCAGATCATTATTGTTTAACTGTTACTGCCTATATTGAAACACCATCTAGCATCATACTGCCATAAATGACTTGTAGGTATGTGATCAAGCCAAAATTTTCTTGAAGGTTGCTACTGATTCTTGTTCATTTTAAGAAGTGGTGAAAAAATGAAATTCGGAAAATTAATGAAAATCTAATAATTTCAGTTGGAGGTTTAGTGAAGGTAGCTTAGATAAACATCTGTCATGGCCACACTGCTGCCTTTAGTCCATCCTCAGGGCAAAAAAATGCTAAAGCAAAAGACTTAGGATTCCAGCTTCATCTTTTCTCGACTGCAAACTCTCTCCTTAGTTTTATAGAGTGTAAGAGAAAACCACTCAGCTCTCTGAGTTTCTTGCTTAAAACCAGGTTTTCCAATCTTTCATTTAAACTTCCCCATGGCCCTGAAATGCCTTCAGTTTACTTATACTTTTTTTTTCAAGTGGAAACACCAGAAATTTTTAACTTTAGTTTACAGAAATTACACAATCTTACCATGAGGGCTCATATTTGAGGCTTATTCACCATGATCAACAGTCTAACTCAGGAGTGCTCTCTGGGAGTGTTCCTTGTATTTAAAGATGATCTCTACTCTTTGGTTGGAGACACATTACATTATTTGGCTAAAGTAAAATGTATACCGGTTTCCTTGTTAAGAGTTTAACACATTTTCCAAACTGCCCTTCATTTTTGGCCAGTTGAAAGTTTATATGGGACACAGACAGTAACATAATACTTCTTTAATGGCCCGTACTACAAGAAATTGTAGCACAGCAATACACGGCTACTGAAGTACCTATTACTCCTGGTCCTGAACTTTTTTTGACCACACACCTTTGCAATATTACAGAAATCGTTACCAGTGGAATGTGAAATTGCCATTCTCTTGCTTTAATTTTACCGAATCGCCTTCTCTCACTGCATCTTTCCATCTTTGCCTTTTGTCTAATAAAGGTTTCTTTTATAAACAAAACTACCCTGAAGACAAGCAAAAAAAAAAAATAAAAAAAAGGACAAGAAGCTCAGTTCTGTGACAGTTCTACTAGGGTCAGGAGTGACTCATTATGTACAACAGCACACACAAGATATTCTCACCAAGAAAAGACATGAAATGCAGAAGCTGCTTGTTTATTTCAGCCTAGATACCCTGCATCAGATAAGAGCTTCACATATCATTGAAGCAGTTTAGGCAACATTAACACATAATATCAGCAGAATTACACTTAGGAATTAATTTTGCACCAGAAGCTTACATATTTCATGTAAGGTGATACCATTAGTACAGATTGAGACCTTTAGATTTTAACTCACTCACAGAGGTAATCAAGATTAGTTAGATAGAGTACAGGGTTGAAAGAAAAGATTTTTGATTTTACTGCTGCTCTGCTGTACCTTGAAAAAGCCACTCTAGTTTCTCTCTCTCCAGTTTGCCTTTTTATAATGTGAAGTCACATTTTCAAAAGGCTTATCAAACAGTATATATGTATGTTATCTGCCCAGTGGAGCCCTGGTATCCAGTGAGGCCTCCAGATGTTGTTGCAGTACACTTAATTAATACCAAGCAGGGTATCCTGATTTACAGTATCATCATTACCATGATGAGGCTTGTACTAAGCTCACCCTCAACCCATTTCCTCAAAATTTGGGGAATGCTGTGGCACATCTAGTTGCTCTTATATCTGACACCTGCCAAGCCCAGTAATCAGTGATATTCAGCAGTCTTAAAAGGGAGGGAGGCTTCCTTCCGTGCCACTCAGTGCCTAGGATGGTGTGCCCAATTAAATCTTTTTTCCTGTTACCTAGGCTAGCACCAATATGCTGCCAGTCAATTAACAGGCAGTAAAATGTTTCAAGAAACACATGCAGGTGTGTTTGGGCCACACAATTTGCAAAAAACAATTGTTATTACACAGCTGGTGAAACTCCAGCCACAAGGCTGCTAAACCCCACTCATTTAGGAATATCATACTGCAAGTAAAGAAACAGAAACTAGTGGCATGATGAAAAGGGGCATTTCCTAGGGAAACAGAATGCAAAACAAATTTAAAAGGTGATACCTGTCTATTGGTTCATTAGCAAATACACTATTCAGATGGCTAATTTGTTCTCATGGATTAAAATATGCATCATAAAAATATGCCCTATGTCGTGCTGTGAACTCCAAATATAATTAGGATTAAATATTCTGACAGTGCTTTCTGAAAATATAGACAGTATATCCTGGAAAGTATTGTGAAATTATACCTTGTAGATATGATTCTGCACTAGGTCAGAAACAGGAACCATTCTGAATGTTGACAGCAGTTTCAAATTTCCCAGAGAAAGGAGCCAATGCATATTGTGTGCTGCATTTTAAATTTGAAGTATGTTCAAGCTGCTACACTCTCCAGGTATTACAGAAGTTGGCTGATTAAAAGTAGGCCTTTACCTTTCTAAGAGCTGCTCTGCAACTCAGTCTTCAGACCAAAACATGACCAGCTGTTAAAATGGCACATCCACTCAATAAAGAAATGACTGCAGTAGCAAGTCAGATTTTAGTAGGGCACAAGAACAAGGAACTTGCTCCAAAGTAGAGCTCTTCCAGGAGAAAATATTCCTATCCATCTCACAACATCTCTCCTGGGGTTTCAGTCCTCTGTGTAACATTGCCAACAACTTGTGCTGGCAGAAGCTGAAGTGGCAGTCACACTCTGGTGGCTTGAACCACACTGGACACCAGATACTCACCAAAGCCTCTCTATCACTTCTCCAATTCAACAGGACAAGGAGAAGAAATAAAATGAAAGGCTCGTGAGTTTAGATAAGGGCAGGGAGCGAACATTCATGAGTTGCTGTCACCAGCAAAACAGTCTCAACTTAGGGAAATTAGTTTAATTTATTACCAATCAAATCAGAGTAGGGTAATGAGAAATTACTCACCTAAAAACACCTCCTTGATTCTCCCTTCTTCCAGGACTTTACTCTCAACTCTACCCTCTCCCTGCTCCCTGCCTCACCATGGGCAGCCTTCACTACAGGCTCTATCTCACTGCCATTGCTCCTGCTCAGCAATTTCCCCTCCTTTTTAACTATGTTTTCACAGAGGTTATAGGAGTGCCATGGATGGCCTTGGCCAGCAGCAGGTCCTAGTCTTGGAGTTGGCTGGCATTGGTCCTGTCAGACATGGGGGAAGCTTCTGAAGCTTCTCAGAGAAGACACCTACATATCCCCCCATACCAAAACCCTGCCATGCAAACCCAATACATACACAAAATATGGAATTAAAGATCTGATACTTACAGGCCGTGTGGAATAAACCATGTACTTTGACTACTAGGCTTCCTTATCAAAAGCATTGGTGCAACTGTGAGATGTCAGTGAGCTGAAGGCATAGCATATATAACACAGTAAGAGCAATCAGAGCTGTCTGTCTCGACCCATAACCAACAGAAAAGTGAGCACTTGTCAAGAAGATGGCATTAAAAAAGGACATTGTGCTCTGACAGGGAAGGTGATCACAAACACCGACTTTCCACCATCCAACTAACCCAAGTGCAATAGCTATAGAAGTGCAAGGGGTGAAGAAGCTTTGGACAGAATTAACCTATTTAAACTTGGTTTTGTCTAGAGTATATTTTTTTTGCAAATTCTCTTAATCATAAAGAATATCCTAAGGTTTCAGAGTGGCCCAAAAATATGGATTTAAAGGTATTACATGACTAAGCACTATATACTACTGCACTTTCCTTTGTGTTTTCTTTACAGAATTTTAATAGAACAGAATTCTAATGGAAATTAATGCATCCAGGGCCTATGTTCTATGTTCCTTTTGAAATCTATGAAACAGATTCCATGAACTATATAATATCAACAGCCTAGTGCAACCAAACCAGACAAGCAAGAAGTCTTCTTTACCAGACAAGCAAGAAGTTTGAGCTAAGGTTCAATAGGTCTCTCCAACCCAACAAGAAAAAGAGGGAACTGTAAGGATTTGCAAATATAAACATTACCTGGATTTAATAACAGCTTATTTTTAGTTTTTCAAAGCAGATTTTCTTAAAATGGCATATTATTTTTAACGTTAGTATAATGTGGCTTTTGAGATGTGGCTGAACTCCAGGTGAATGCCTTTCTAATGCTGAATCAAAGAGGTTTCCTAAGATTTTTAATGGAAACAGAACATTAAAAATATATGAACACTGCAGTATAGGAAATTTATATTTCTAATGAAAATAATCACTCAAAATAATTGAATACTCTACAGATTGTATGACAGAGCACTGATAGATAAGAAACAGTGGAAATTAGAGAGATATGGAAAAATAAGGGGAGAACATAGTGGTTTGGAGACATAGCTCACAAAAGAGGCCACCAGTACCATTTGCATATTGGAAAGCAGAGACAAAGATAAATTACTTCACAAAATTTTGCAAGAACAAGAATTTACAGGAACAGAGTAAATAACAGAAATATCCTTTCATTCTTAAACCACTACCTAGCAATTTACATTACCTTAACTTTGCTACCAAGGAACACTTCAAATACCCATGTTTTACATACACATAGGATGCATTTACTACTAAATAGGTCAAAAGGCTACATCTGAAACTTGTTGGAAAAAGCACCTCACATCAAGACTGACTTTTCCTATAGAGATGAGAATTTTATTAAATTAAGATAGGCCACTGGAAAAAAAAATACAACTTGACTACTTGCATATTTATTTTGTGTTGCAGAATTTGCTTATTGTTTGGCAAAGTGGTTTCAGCTGAGCCCCTTGCCAAGTTTGTATTATGTTAGTTAAAACAGAACTGTTGATGTCAAATGGAAACTTGATTATTTGGAATGGATGCCATAAAAAAAGCTGAAGTACTTTCAGTACTGAATTTTTTGCATAGTAGGTGTGGGAAGAAGTAGTAAGTAAGGAGAAGGTTAATGTCACAATTTCAGCTTCCATACTTCTTCCTGCTACCTTATTCTCTGTGCTTTCTAGGAAAAATGTTATAATATGTAAAAGGACAGCCAATATATCAAAGGAAATTCCTGTCATAGGACTGTGCTGAGATCCTAATCCTACTGCAATACTAGCAGTGTTTAGAAAATGAGTGTCCTCTAGGTTCTACAACACTTTGAAATAGGAGAGAAACACAAAAGAACTTAGCATAAGGATTATATATTATTATAATACATTCCATTACTCAGCCTCCCTTGTCCCTGTGGCCACTCACTTATTCACATTAGGTTCCATGGGAAGCAGCTATGTTTCATCAGGCCTGCATGAAGGGACAAAGGCCACCTTTAGAAACAACCCATTATTCAGAAATCAGTACAGCTACCATTAGGAATACTGAGGTAAAGGAAGCTCAGGGTATGGGAAATAAGACCAGCCCTAACATGTCCATTCCTTGATTAAAGAAGAATTTTTGTGAATAAACTGGAGCAGCCAAAGGAATTTAGAGATATGGGACTATTGTGACTTAGACTATACAGTTTATGCTTACATACTGGAAGGAAAAAATTTCTTGCTTTTGTCCAGCACTTTGTGACTTAGCAACACTCAGTAAATATTACCCAAGTGCAAGAACAGAGTCCCTCTGTTCATTCATTATTTTGTCAGCAGGCTGCTGAAATTAGTAGGTCAAACTGACGTTTCTACTCAGGAGAAAGCCCTACAGAGGACCCCAGTCTGAAAAAGAATTTAGCTTGATACTGTATGTTCAGCAAAAAATAACATAGCCTTTAAAAAAATCAAATTTTAACGAACTGCCATTTTGTTCAGGGGAATAAGAGTAAGATGTGCCTTATCTTTTTGCAATGATAAGACCATAGCCCCAGTTCTCCATATTTTTTCCTTCCTACACCATTTACACATCTAACGAGTTGACTGGGAGAGACAAACTTGCAAGAGGCTGATCTTGTAAAATACAGACTGAAGCAGCAATAGGGGTGGTGGATATCTGTGGCCAACTATTAAGGCTGTTGTCTGTGTCTTCAGGCAGACGGAGGACAGTACTGGCAGCATATGGCATGGGAGCTGGGGCTTGGGAGGTGGATACAGCAGACTTCTCATAAAAGGAATTAGAACCAAAGCAGCACGGTGGCTAGCAAGCCAGTCTGACAGACCCAACTTGATCACCTTCCTCATTTCTGCACCTCTAAACCTTACCCAGCTCTATAGGCTCCCACCTCCATTCCTAGAGCTGGCCTTTTAGCTCTGCCTGCAGAAAGGGAGCCAAGAAGCCTTAGCTTGAAAGGGGCTTGTGTCATCAGTCATTTTGGCAGATGCAGCCAGGCAGCAGAGGTCAGCTGGTGAAGCTGGCCAGGGTGAAAGTCTCATCAAAGTCTATGAATGCTGCTTGTCCCCTGGAAACCTTAATGGATAACTGAGTGCTGTTCTGACTGTTTAGAAAACAGTCATTTGGGCACTTTGGTTGCTGGGAAACACAGAAGCAGAAGGTGATGGAGATCAGCAGCTGTCCCTAGAGTCTCTCACTACAGCTTCAGTGGTAAGGCCCACAGGAGAGCAGCACCTTGGGCCCCTGCACATCACACTGCCACCTGGCTGCTGCTGCACTGAAGCCAATGCCTTAATCTTTTGCATAGCTGTGCTGCAGTTTCCTATGGGCTTAAAAGTTTATAGTCTTTTTTCTTTGTCCTGACTAGTCTGAACACTAATCCTGGACAAATTTTCGTCTCATGTGGCTCACCATCTTGTCATACCAAATTCAGACTTGTTTCTTCTCCCAATATATTCCCTGTTTCATTCATCCTTTCATCCTTTTCATTTAAGGGGATGCAACTACACTGCAAATGGAAGGGGTTTCTCTGCAGTCTGGTAAAATCTCAGAATTATTTCACCAGATACTCTGTCATATATTTTCTGATTATTTACATTAAAAGATGATAAACTGGTTTTATTTTTTATATATATATATATACACACACACATATAATATTATATATATNTAGATATATATTAGATATATATATATATATGCTTGATAAGCAACTATTGACTAGATCATTGAAAATTACCTACTTTCTCAACCCCATTGATGTCTCTGCTTATGTCCATGCATGATAATGTATAGAAGAGTCACCTCCTTTCAATGTCTCTGGTATACCTATGCTATGGATAGACTATGGCCTTCAAGAACTCCTTAAAGGGCAACTACCAGGCAGTTCAGTAGCAACTTTAGTGTTGTCAGTTTAAAAAGAGTATATGGAATTATAGAATGATTTGGATTGGAAAAGATCTTAGAGATCATCTATTTCCATCCTCCCCTGCCATGGGCAGGGGCACCTTCCAGTAGACCAAATTGCTCCAAGCTCCATCCAACCTGGCCTTGAACACTTCCAGGGATGGGGCAGCCACCATTTCATTAGGCAATCTATTCCAGTGCCTCACTACTCTCATAGTATGTAATCAGAAATTATACAGTATTTAAAACAGAGCCATTTATTTTAAGAACAAGGGCTTTCACAAGAAAAAAAAAAAAAAAAAAAAAAGAAAACATGCTCCAGAGGATGATACACATCATCAAGATTCAAAAATTATTTTGCAAATTGGTGGACAATGCTAGTGACACAGCCTTTCCAGGCTATAAAGAAAATATTGAAAAATCAAAGCAGACAGTATGTGTATGTATGTTGGAGCACTTCAAGAACAAAAAAAAAGGAATGCTGGTATGGATTCCCTGTGTTTGTAGCTACCATGTGTTCTATATTTAGTCATATTACAATAAGAAGAAAAAAAATAGCATTAGAAGCATTGGATCTGCTTTTTGCAATGGTCTTGCTCATCTCTGTGGAATCCCACTGCTCCTCTGAATAAATATCACTATCCTCAAATTGCTTTGTACTTTGTTACCATATTAATAATCAAAGACTCCTTCAGAAAATGGATGTAGTTGTTTTGGAATTAGTAATATGAAATTTATGCTGATCCACCAACTACCATTCACGCTCTTGTACCAAAGAAAAATTAAGTACACGACATAAGTGAAAGAACCTCCAGGGAATTCATGTAACACCAGTCTCCAGTTTGCATGCAAAGCTAACCTACACTAACACTTAAAGGATGGATAAAGCTAACAGATTGCAGTTCTGTATCATAAAATCACGATGGTCTTTTTTCACACCAGAACACAAGTTAACCTAATTACAGTCCCCCTAAATAGATGGGTAAAAATGCCAGCCTGAATGCACAGCAGATTACTGCATCAGGGTTCTGAAAGTTTCAGAAGAGTTTGCACAGCTTCTCATTAATGAGCCTCAAACACTAGCAGAACTGTCCCAGTGTGGGAAAAGAGACCATCAATGAACAGCCAAAATACATCAGGGAGAATACAACTGGTTCAAAATTTCAGGTTTATTTAAAAAAAAAAGGTATCAAAGATTTTAAAAATCCCACCCTGTGATGGCTTTTAAACATCTCAGATTTTCCAAAATAAAATGAAAAAGTAATAAAATAACTGCAATGGTTTTATTTAATTACCCAAATTTTGTTAGAATTTTAATTCGTAGATATATTACTTATTCTTACATTTAGTCTGTATTTCCATACTCCCTTTTCATTTGAAGAAAAAAAAGAAGCAGAAAAGATGACAAAATGAGATAAAGCAGAAATCTTCTTACCATTTATAAGCCTAAACTTCAGATATTTATTTTATCTGAAGACACTATTTTCTAATACAAACAGCAACGTTATCTGCAGTGGAAAGCGTTCAAACTCTAAAAATGTGTCCAGTTAAAATCTTGCTTTATAACGTTTGTAATTTATTTTTAGCTTTCCTAGACAAAGAAATATGTGGGCTTCTCAAACTGAAATTACATGCAGAGCATAACCACTTCAAACTGGTAGCTCATGTGGCCCACTTTTACCTTCAAAAAGCCACATCATAATTTTCTGATTTTGTATACTATATTTATTCAGTGTGGTTGTTGCCCTTGCTAAAGAGGTTGGCCTTCCTTAAGCTCCCTGACAAACTTTTGGAAGTGTTATCTCAAGGGAACAATAAGAAGAATTACATCAAGGGAGATAACACTGTGGTCTTTTTAATAAGGACTCTTCTTGACATTGAAGCATGTGCTACGTGGTGGCAAGGGAAAGTTTGTTTAACATCACTTCTTCATGCAAAGTTATTTGAAACTTATATTGGTCTGGTGCTTTTTAAAATGTAATTATTAATTCACTTTTATCAGGATCCACTTTCTTCTTTCAGGTGACTACATCTTGGATTGTTTGCAGATGATTTTGTTTTTAATGTTGCATATTAAACAAAGATACAACCCTAAAGTAGTGGGTTCACGATCACAGTCAGTGGTTAACAGCTCTACAACCTTCAAGGTGGCATTGGAGACATGCACTTCACCCAACCTTCAGAGCTATATTTTTTCTTTCTTTCTGAAACTACTAGGTGATTTCAAGAAGAAAAAGAATATGAAAGCCTTGCCATCTTTTCTAGCAAACACTTCTTCAACAGAATGATCTGAAATGGGAAAGAAACATGTAAAAGCTTTATTGTTTTTGTGAGAAAGATTAATATCAAGAGCTGCATTTAAGAAAGAAAAGAAAAAAATGGTGAGGGAAATGAAAAAACCCCAGCAGCTATATCTCAATTTTGAACAAAGCAACAGAAAAGTAGCTGTGCCAAGTGTCTCCCCATTTTCTGGATAACTCTATAGACATGCAAGATACAATACTTAATTAGTCTTTTTTTTTTTTAACATCCAACTACATGCAACAAACAGCAATGAAAATTCCTTATGTGCCATCCTCACCAACCAATGCAACTCCTAAGAGGACTCCAAGAAAAGGAGTGAGATTCAAATCCTACAGCACCTTCTCTTTTCAGGTTTTCAGGACAGATGGACAGTAAGGAGTTCTAAATTATTCTGGGGGCATTCTAAAACCTGACATTTTTTTGGGATTTTCAGTTTTTCCAACCACTATCAGTTGGGCTGAGACACTTTAACTCATTTGCTGGAGACTACCAAACAGCTACAGAAGATTTAGCATCTTCTTTTACTACCTGTGTGGATTGAGATCAACTGCTAACTAGAAATTAAGAGCATTGTTTAATCCTGGCAGCATTCCTGAGACTTCAGTGTTGTTTATTTAGAAATACATTTGGCTTGAAAACTCTTTCTTTAAATTGATCCTCTGAGTCTTCTTAACCCTGTTAGCAGTGGAGGATTTGGTATACTGCATTATTTTCTGAGATTTGCCTGTGGTTTATTTTCAAAAGCCACTTTTCTATCACTGCATTGACACACAAATGGAACCTGCACTTAACCCTGCCACATTTGCTAGCTGAACACAAATCAAAGATTTCCACTCTTTATTGTTAAAAAGATGAACTATTTTCTGTCCAACTCAAACAGTCCTACTATATCCAGATCAGTCACTTTCCAGAAACAATGGAAGCCACAATACCAGGTCTTGACCACTAACGTCTCAGAACGTTTCCTTCTTTTGCCTATGGGTTTATGTGTAATTTCTTGCTGTGACAAGCAATTTTAAAAACAGTCTGCAGTTCCACTTGTGTATGTCACTTGAAAGTTACAGTGCTTTTTGTCTTGTATACCAGGGTTGGAACAATGATCTGAATTGCTCCTTCCTGAAGAGCCTCTCATAAAACTATGAAAAGGAAAAAATGGGGGAAATTAGGGAGGAAGCAGACCCATAAAAGCATCAACACTATGTACTAAAATACTACTGCTAGCACAGATCAGTGTCTCAACTGTGTGTCTGAGGTAGCTGAAAAAGAGAACAGATGCAATGACTCATGTTACTGAAGGTACAGTGCTTGTGATCAGAGCTGAGTTTCCTGGATTGTTAAATCAGCAACTTTCTTAAATGCTGAATTAAAGACATTTTAAATAGTATTTCAAAGTTACAGTTGGTTACATTTGAGCATGCTGACCTTAACAATGTCACATTAAATATTTGCTTTTTAATTAAGGTAATAGCTAAGCTCTGAAGATGGGTATTGGTTTTCACTTCGTTAATTTTACTGTTAAATGGAAAGTAAGACATAGAAACAGATTAGCAGAGCAGCATGACAGAAGGGCCCTTTCAGCTAGCCTGAACTGTCCCAATGCTCGTAGGTGCAGAGCAGCAGTTTCAGGGTGGGCAGGCTGTGTGTGCAGGAGCCCCGACCCCAGCACGGCTCAGCACCCACAGCTCTGCACACAGCCCATGGCAGCGGCCAGCACACACCGTTCTGACAGCCACGCTGCCTGCTGGCCACAAATACACCCCAGCTTCTGCACAGACACACGTGAACCTTCTTCTCAGCAGCTCTGCAAGCTCCTTTTCTGTTGGCTGCTGGAGTATTAACATGCTGGAGTATTAACACGGGTATATTTCCAGCACGATAAATGGAAAACTTGTGTATGCCAGCAATAACTCAGGCAGCAAATGACCTACTTTGGTTACCAAAGTTTAACCAGATTGCAACATGATACAATACTATCATGTAACATAATCCTACGGTTTCAAGAGGATTACTTAGATTTGAATTAGAAATTAAAATTAGTTGTGCTATACAGAGACCTTTATAATAGGAAAGTCTCAAAAAACTCGAAGTACTTCGAACTAGGAAAAGTAAAAAATGTGAAAGTATGAGATATACAAAATAATGTATGAAACTGAGAAGTTAAGTCAAGCACTTTGATTTATCTTTTCTGATTAACAGATAACTAATGAAACTATTTTATCAATTTCTTTTAGCTTTTAAGACAACACTACTTTGTAGTCTAGGCACATATTTGCTACAAAATATTTTTGAGACAATTGCATTAGGAGATAACATTCTTGGAGGTAACAAAATTTCTAAGGATGCAATTTTCTTTTCAAGAAACCAAGAATAAAGACACTTGTATTCTAGAATATAAAATGAACAGATAGTGTTTAGAGAAAAATTTTGCAAGAGCCCAAACCAGGAGCTACTTCCTCTCCTTGTATTGGTTTTGCTGGGTAAAAGCTACTGGCCAAGAAATTCCCATCAGGAACACATGGATAATTCTTCTGCGTTCAAAATTATCATTCTGAATATAGGAGCTCTTAAAAGTTTTTGTGATGGATTTGGGTCCTGTTTCCATGAGCAGTAGAATTTTAATCTGATTTTTCAAAATTAGTCCCACTCATCTAATATATGATAAAAAGAAGCTACTTTACCCTTCATAATTACAAGAGAAAAGTGTTAACTGTTAAGACAAGTAAAGAGCTTTCCTCATGCTCTCTTTTTGAAATGATCACATTATTCTTGCTCACAGGATTTATTACAGAGTAAGGGAAGATTCTCATTGGCTCCATTCTGAAAACACCAGTAGCACATCACTGCTTGCCAGGTAAAGAGGACAGCTGGAGAAGGAGCATTTAGTCCAGAGACTGGAAAACAGCAAGTCATTTGTTGTTGTAAGGAAAATAATGGTTTAATAAATCAATTGGAGATCTTCATATCAGAAGACCTTAATCCTACCCCTTATGCTGGAAGGTACTTGCTGTGTAACTTGCAGGAGGCGTAATAGCAATTTCCCCCCTCTTTCAAATGAGAACAACATTTTTATAAGAGGGTACAGACTGCTCAGAGATCCTGGAATGGGAGAAGTCTAGACAAATGCAAACCTCACCCAAGTATTGTCTGACCTGTTACTGAGATATTTACAGATTTGTTTGCAGGTTGAACAGTTCCTGATAGCAGGATAGCTTGTTTCACTGCACAGTCCACCCCTCCTGTCTGCAGCTGTTCTCAGGGGACACATGTAATCATCATGACATTTGTCACAATGGCAATGGTCATAATGATACCGTGTGCACTAATGAAAGGCAAGTACATATTTCACTTTCTGTGAGGGTTGGTGCTTGGGCAACACTGCCTGCCAACTGTCTCTGTCCACAGCATAATCTGTAATTTACTTAACAAAATGAGCCATTTCAGAGATCAGTCATTATCCTGCCTTTCTCCATTTATTGTTGCTACCAGTGATAAACAGAGTAGGTCTTACAAACAAGGCCTTTATGGCTGGAAAGGATGGAAGAATAATAATTGAAAAAAATAGGACTCTTGTCCAATCTATTCTGCCTAGTCAGATCTTTTTACCAAAGTTCTGGAACTTCTGCTTCTTCTCATCTCTAAAGTTAAGCAAAAGTATCTTGGACATACAATTTGTTCTCAATTTTGCATCTTCACTTCCAGCTTCCTTGATACTTTACAGGGTTTTGTGTGATAGCTGTGGTCTGACAAGAAATTATCTTTAAAATCTCTTCCTGCTGTCCACCATGTGTTTTAAAATCCAGATGGATGCTATGGTTCAGTTATTCTCCTAGGCAAACAAACTTCTAGGAGTCAAACAGCTTCAGTGGTCATAAAGAAACAATGTTTGTCACTACTGATGTTTCACCTCCCATTTACATTTACATTAATGTTTCACCATTCCCATTTACATGAAATTTGATGAAAGAATTCAGAATACTTTGTTGATTTACTTTTCCCCTCTGCTGATGGAACAGGTATATCCAGACCCTAATCAGTAGTGGGATCATTGCCCATAATTCAATATTAGTCAAGTGCTGAGTGAAATTCTGAGCATAAATCAATCCACATCATGGTCTACAATTTCAAGGTCTCACTCATTTTCCCCTCAGTATTTAGTTAACATCTGGTACTGCATCATCCCTTAATTCATTTGCCATTTACTCCAGTCCCATATCTCCATCAAAAAAAAAAAAACAAAAAAAAAAAAACCTTTTATCTTTGAAAATTGGAAGGATTTGCACATCACAAGAAGTGGAAGAAGGATTTGGTTTAGCCTTGAGGGCTTCAGAGCACTGTCAGAAGAGCCCTAATTCATTTTTTGAGAAGCCACTCAAGTCTCCCACTGTCACTGCTGATGAGGGGCATGCACACTCCCTGCTCTCTGAATGCAATCAACTTAGGTCTTAATGACTCTCCAGATGATTTTAAACGTCTAGAGCCATAACTTAATCACAAGGATTTCCACTAAGATTTGATTCTGAAAATGGTAACTTGAAGGGAAACTTTATCTTCAGTCTGAACTTCACACAAAAGTAATGCATTGGAGAAAAAAAGGTGGAAAAGGGATGATATCGGGTCTGGATTTTCCCTATTCATACCACAACACCAATGCTACGTTACCATTTAATGATAGTGTTGCATACTTTACTTTGTAAATAGTTGTGAAGAGCTGCAGTACCTACTGAAAGACACATAAATAGTTAACATACATTAGTCTCAGAATACAACACAAGCTGTGGTGATCTTCCAAACATTTACTTAATAGTTACAAGTAAAATTGATTTTCTAGCAATATTATGCAACTATTCATATGCTACCCTACTACAGTGCTGGGAGGTAACACAGACATCTTTGGGTTTTGGTAGTTTTCTTTGGTTTGTTTTTTTGGTTGTTGTTGCTTTTTTGTTTGGTTGTGTTGTTTCGGTTGTTGTTGGGGTGTTTTTTGTTGTTGTTTTGTTTGTTTTTAAATATTTATGATGCTTGTGACAATGAGGGACCTGCAAACCCTACTTCATTGGTAGGCACTGTAACAGAAATAAATGTCACAAATTATTAAAATATGACAATATAAAGCCAGTATTCAAGCAATCAAACATACTAGGACTCTTTGGATCTACAAAGATGTAATGAAACACCAGATAGAAGAAAACAGATGCCAGACAGAATTTCAAAAGGCCTTTAAAGAACACTTTACCAAAAACCCTATAAACATCATAACAGGAGAAAAAGTGCTATGAAGGATTAAAAATAATAAAAACAGAGCAAAAAAAAAAATAGGATCATAACTGTGAGGTTTTTTTCAGTATGATATAAAGAAAACAATGCAGGCATCCTGCTCAAGCAGCTCCACCTCACCTAGTTGTCAGTGCTGTGGAAAAGGATGTAAATAACAAAGAAACAAATCTGCAACTGGCACAAAATTATTTAAGTTGTTTCTTAGTAGAAGATCTATGAAATTGGTCTATGCAATTAAATTTACTGTTGACAGATGCAAAGAAATACATGCTAAAAATAACGAATAACTGCATGTGTACTGTCAAGTTCCAAATTAACTGCATGAAGAAAAAAGGCCCTTGTGTGTGCATCTCAACCTGTCAAAGTCTAAACATGAGATACAACATGGGATGAAGATCCTAAATGAGGGACACAGCAAAACCACTCAGGCAGAAAACTTCAAATACTTGGGAATTTATTGTGAATAGCTTTATTTTTTTTTTAAACCTCTGCTCAGTTGCTCTGTATTTCTGATACAGGCAAATTTTGACATTAAAATTTGTCAGAAACCAAACAGCAACAGAGCATAAGTTAATCTGGGACCAAAACAAGTGATATCCCTTAAAGAGACGGATTTTGAAAAATATTTCCACATATATGTCAGCATGTGAGGAAGCCACTGTAGCATCATTAACCCTGGATCCTACAACATGTCCAGATGGATGCTGATTAGATGAGCCACTGGTCCGAAGAATAATATTCACACCTATGGCATTACAATGCAATCCAGTTTTGCCCTCGATAGCACTTCGCCAAGATGTACAGAGGCAAGGCAAATATTCAACCTCTTTTTATTTTTTCCTTTGATTACAAAAGAGTCATTGCTCAGACTGAAGTTTTGAATTTTCCAGATTGTGACACATCTCTGATGGATGGATGATTCATGTCAAATGAACCAACGCCACGCACAGCCTTACATCAGTGATGGAAAGATGCTTAAAGCACAAGCCAAGTGTGTTGATTTCTTAGGGGACCTTATTCCAGGCAAGGCAAAAGAACAGCCTGCTTGGCTTTGTGGGTGATGCAAACAATGGAAGCAGAATTCACATTGGTTTAAGTGTTTTGTAACAACTTGCAAAGCAAAGAATATGATCTGACAAAGGGGTGGAACACGTAGGAGGAAAAAAACCTTACAAAGATTTGGCAATATATCCATGGGTTAAATGTGTAAAATGTGAGAAACAAAAAAAGTATTTAAGGAGTGTAAGTTACAAAAAAATTACTCCTCTCCAAACCTGAGAGTTCCCTACTGACATAATTAGACTAAAAACCAAACCACATAGACAGGGCAGGAAACTCACTTCGGGATGTAATCTAGTTTCAGTAGACATGGGGCTGCTAAGAACTAAAGTAGGAGAGAGAAATGCAAAGGGGTTCCTGTTTTATCCTTACCTTACCCTTGTTCCAAGCAGTTGTACTTGTGCAAGTCTCATGAGTTTAAAAATTTATTCCTTACCAGAGCAGGATCATTACATTTCTATCTGTCCCTGCTGGGATAAAAATAAGGTCAATGTGTCGCAAGCAAGATGATCTCAGTGTGCAAAAAGGAAGAATATTACTAACAGGAAATCACTGAGCGACACATATGCCTCTGAGTCCTGCACACTATGAGAAGATTTAAAATTCTGAGATCAGAAAGAACAAATAAAAAGGAAAGAAGGAAAGAATAAATCAAATAATAAACACCCTTTCTTCACAGCAGTAGACATCTTCAGATTCTTATTAATGCATTCAAGAGGAGAGGATAAATAAGCCACATAAGTATCCCTAATCTAAATCTCTGTATCTATGCTCTCCATACATAACCCAGACCTGTTTGGAATGATTGTGTGTTTGGATGTCCTCTACTGATCTACATTCTTGTCTGCAGAATGTGCCAATCAACCATTTACACAGTTTAAATTAAAAACATCCTGATCAACCTGGCCAAATTACTATATGAAAAACTAGGATTGGAAGTATGGCTGTGGATGAGTTTAATGGAGCAGGTAAGAAGGAAATGGATGGTTTTACATGTATCTACATTGAAAAGAGAGAAAAAAAAAGTCTAATAGCAGGTGCAACCACCTTGTCTTCTCTTCCCCTGCCTCCATATCTTCATCCAAATAATTCAGTATTAAAGTACCAGGAGAAGACATTTCAAATTTCTGTAAGATCAACCTGACAGCTTACCAGCTGTTTCTTTACTCTTCATCCCACAATGGCATGAGTAATCCAAAGAGTGTTCTCACTTTCTCTGCTAGCAGCATGGTTACCTGCTGTTCACTTCTCCTAGTCTATTCCCTGAGCAGCGAAGTACTGTCTCTTTTATATCCCACTCACTTTGCAAACCATAGGATTTGATATTGTATAAGAGCAACACTACCTCTATCTCGATTTGATATTGTATAAGAGCAACACTACCTCTATCTCATCCTAGAAGTTCTCATGCTGGGAAAACAGATTCCCATCTCTTTTCTCTAACATCACTGCCCCAAAGATATATTGGTCAATTTTTGGTGCTATTACAGTACCTCGGCCTGAAGAAGAAATTTATGGGCCAACATGTCTTTCAGCTGTCTCCTTAAATACTAAAAGAGAAAAAGTACAAGTATTGAATAAGAGATAAACATGGTTAGTTTGGGGGAAGGTCCTTGTCTCTTAGAGGCACCTAGTGGTGTATAAGAATGAAAGACACTAGTGCAACAGGCTTTGAGGGGCTATCAGTCTTGCACTCTCAAATATAAAGTTCTTAGAAAAAAATACTATAACAAAATCACTACCTAGGACTTGAGCCAATCCTTGCAAATATGTGTAACTTATCCTGGGTTGCATTGTATCACCTAAAGTCTAGAAGTCTGAAGAAAGTACATTTAGTGTCACAATCAATAGCTGGAAGGACACCAGAAAAGCAAGTGTGCCCCAAATTCTCTGGTGAATCTTGTGGGTTAACACCTGCCATGTCCCTTTATATCTGCCTGAGAACATGTAAGGGTCCAGGATGTGTGCAGCCTTACCCAACAGAACAGAAATACATTTTTTTTTTCTTAAGGGATATTTTTTCCTGCTGCATGCCATTCACTGTTTTCTGAATAATTGTGCCTGTGTAGGTAAAAGGCTAGTGGGATTTGTTTGCCCTTCTGGCAAAGCATGCAGGCATGTCCTAAAATGCAGAGCCAGACTTTCCTTGTGTTTGCCAGTGCTGTACAACTGGCCATATTAAAATGCTACAAAACAGAAACAGACTAAAGGAGGATGGCAGTACTTGCCAAATGGCATCTCCTGTCAAATGCACACACTGGTCTGGATAGCCACTTGGGTGAAGAAGTAAAAAGCTATTAGCACTGGGATAGAAACAGCCATCCAATATCCCCACCCACACAGATGGAGGAAAATAGAAGATTTCACTGGTAATGGTTTTCAGAAGGGACACAAAGCAGGAAACAAAACAGGACAGACACCAACAGCACTTTTTTTTTCACAACAGGTTCTTTTCCCCCCTCTCACTCTCATCTAGTGTCTAATCCATAATGCAGCCTAAATCTCATCTTAAAAAACCCCTCTGTTCCTGGATGCATTTTACAAACAATGATGTATGAACACAGGAAAGTACTATGCTGAATAAAAAAGGACTTTCCTGTCTCATTCTCTGTAATCATATAACAATATCTCACATACCAAATAAATGGAGACAAAACATAGTAAAGAAAGAAGGCTTGGGATTCAAACTGTGAGGCATGGGTAATACCAAGTTTCTTCGAAGCTTTTCACTGTCTTTCTGCGGCTCTCTCAAATTAAGATAATAAATAGAATCAACAGTGATAATATTGATACTGCCAGCAGTAATAATTTATCCTGTGACAGAGCAAGAAGAAACCATCAAGAAAGTGACCTTGCAACACTCAGTAACAGGACATATGACATGACAGCATTCATAGTATAAAGTATACATGATATAAATGAGCAACAAAATGGGATGCAGGACAGATAATGCTTGGTTTGTCTTCAAACAAGACTTGTTTAGCAGTAGATCAGACAGAGAAAAGACACTGATAGAGGAGACAAGGAAACAAAAGACAGAGACCAAGTCTCAGAAGAAGGGAAGCAACAGAAAAGAAATGGATTAAATCACCAGAGATGGTAGGAAGTATTTTTGTTCTCTACGTAAGTTCTTAGAAGAAAATGGTTATAGAACAACACATTGAAGTTCCAGCAAAAGATATATTACAGTACAGTCACTATTATTATCACTATTCAATAAAAATTCCTTTTCTATACAGTCACAGCTCTAAGACCATCACAAAGCATTCTGACACAATTTGAAACCAAGACATGGCACAATGTTTAGCAACTAAATTAAGGCACAAATGAAATTTGCAATAAAACACATTTAAGCAATTTGGGCCCAGGAACTAATTTGACAACGGGAAGTCAGTCCACTCAAAAAACTATTAGCTTGGGAGAAATGCCATAATGGGAAAGTACAGGTTTAAATTTTAGGTGCCAAGTGATCACAGCCCCATTTGAACTGGGCCAAGGAAGCAAGGCTAGGACACTTTGTGCCGTGAAAAGCACGCAGAGATATTTAAAGACCATAAGCACAGTTGGAACATCAGTTCTACCATCTGTCTTAAAGGGATCCTCTTCAATAATGGTTCCACTCAACACAATTTTGAAGCCCTATTTTTGTGCCAGTTCTGCCAGTACGACAGTATTTTAGCCTACAGCCTTTAAAATGGTCTTTAGTTCCCTTCACACTTACCAAAGCTTGTTGAATTAAAAAGATTACAGTCAAAAGCAAATACAGCATCTGGGATTTATAATGGAAATTAACAAGAAACTCACACGTACTTGTTGAGTTTGTTTTGGTTCTATGTGTACATATTTGTTTTTATTATTCAAGACTTGCCACACAAAAGTCAAAGACAGCATTTCACAATCAGGTTCATGCAAAAAATCCCAGTAGTGAAGGGAAAAATATAGGTGAAAACAGTGTTAATATAATTGATAGTAACGCTTGCACCACCAGTCTCTATAAAGCTTGTTTCACTTGTGTAGACAGCTCATTATATCAACTCTATTCACAGAATCAGGATCATTACATATCAGAGGATAGAAAAGTCAAATTTAATGGTCATAGTTCCTAAGAATGTGACTGTTCCTTTATAAAATTCTGTTTTGTTTCAAGCAACAAGCCCCATTATTTGACTTTGGCAAAGTAGAGCTGATGGTTCCAACAAGATATGTGGCCACTCCGCTTTTTATTATAGCACTTGATTTTAGCATAGATGAAATTCTCCACTGCTTTAACCAAGTGTAAATTTTGTAAATTTTGAAATAAAACTTCTCCCTTCATCTTCCCAAGAAGAGCAACTGTGAGAAATGAGAACATACTGAAAGTATGGAGATGACATCTAACTGATATCAAATTATCAAATTTTGGAGGTTGCTGTCAAATAAAAATTCAACCCACTTTTATAGAAACTGTTAATATTGATGTAAAATCGTCCATCTTCTTGAACAGCTCCAGAAAATGTAAAAGTTACCACTGTGAGTGAGAGTTAATCCTGTATGTGAGACAGTGAGTACCAGAACCTCACACCACGAATTGTAAATACCATGCTCACTGTATGTGAGCATGACTCATTCATCTATCTGTACAGAAGAATTGCATCACTCCTGAAATGGGAGGGAATGATACATATCCTTAGTAGCACATAACAATGTCAAACATCACTTTAAACCAGGAAATGTTTACTCAAGCAATGTAGAACTTAATTATAACATAATCTGACCCATGTGGAAGGCCAGTACATTTCTCCCGCTGTTCTTGACTTCCAAGCAATGTTTTTGCTTTTGCTTTAGGAATTGTCTATATAAGCACAAAGCAATATAAACTCCCTTTCGTTTTTAAAAGCTACTGACATCACAGGCAGGCATGCCTGTCTATAGCTGCACTATGGGAAAGACATACACAAGAACAGAGCACATCAGCAGGATATTGCTTTGAGTAATCAGCTCCCTGCAGCAGGACAAGTTCTTGAATACCTTCTCTNAAGTCAAAGACAGCATTTCACAATCAGGTTCATGCAAAAAATCCCAGTAGTGAAGGGAAAAATATAGGTGAAAACAGTGTTAATATAATTGATAGTAACGCTTGCACCACCAGTCTCTATAAAGCTTGTTTCACTTGTGTAGACAGCTCATTATATCAACTCTATTCACAGAATCAGGATCATTACATATCAGAGGATAGAAAAGTCAAATTTAATGGTCATAGTTCCTAAGAATGTGACTGTTCCTTTATAAAATTCTGTTTTGTTTCAAGCAACAAGCCCCATTATTTGACTTTGGCAAAGTAGAGCTGATGGTTCCAACAAGATATGTGGCCACTCCGCTTTTTATTATAGCACTTGATTTTAGCATAGATGAAATTCTCCACTGCTTTAACCAAGTGTAAATTTTGTAAATTTTGAAATAAAACTTCTCCCTTCATCTTCCCAAGAAGAGCATCTGTGAGAAATGAGAACATACTGAAAGTATGGAGATGACATCTAACTGATATCAAATTATCAAATTTTGGAGGTTGCTGTCAAATAAAAATTCAACCCACTTTTATAGAAACTGTTAATATTGATGTAAAATCGTCCATCTTCTTGAACAGCTCCAGAAAATGTAAAAGTTACCACTGTGAGTGAGAGTTAATCCTGTATGTGAGACAGTGAGTACCAGAACCTCACACCACGAATTGTAAATACCATGCTCACTGTATGTGAGCATGACTCATTCATCTATCTGTACAGAAGAATTGCATCACTCCTGAAATGGGAGGGAATGATACATATCCTTAGTAGCACATAACAATGTCAAACATCACTTTAAACCAGGAAATGTTTACTCAAGCAATGTAGAACTTAATTATAACATAATCTGACCCATGTGGAAGGCCAGTACATTTCTCCCGCTGTTCTTGACTTCCAAGCAATGTTTTTGCTTTTGCTTTAGGAATTGTCTATATAAGCACAAAGCAATATAAACTCCCTTTCGTTTTTAAAAGCTACTGACATCACAGGCAGGCATGCCTGTCTATAGCTGCACTATGGGAAAGACATACACAAGAACAGAGCACATCAGCAGGATATTGCTTTGAGTAATCAGCTCCCTGCAGCAGGACAAGTTCTTGAATACCTTCTCTGTACAGAAAGATGGGGTTTCTCTCCCAGCCTTAGACACTACAATTCAGACATGAATTCATAGTAGACTAGAACACTCCCATACTCAGTAGTGAGTAAGAGCACTTTCAAAATGAGATTCTACCCATTTATCCTGAAGGCATGATCTGCTCACTGGGACCACCTATCCCTCTCCTGACTATAAACAAAACCTAGAAAACACCACTGGACTCAAAATGCAAGATCACANNNTCAAAATGCAAGATCACAGACAGATATATGTAAGCTATACAGATCACATTACAATTTAATTACTTTTCTTTCCATAGCTCTTTTTCAGTGTTATCATCCTCTGACTATACCAAAAGAAGTGTGAAAATTTAGCAGGTCTTTTGGTCCACTGTTTTTAAGGAAGATGCATTACCTCAAAATACAACTACATCTGCCATCCTTTGCTATCATATAGGAATGTTTATTGATGCCAAGTGGCACAAGTATATTTTCAAGTGATTATTTTCAATACATATATTTCCTCTACTGTTTTGTAACCATCTAGAAGTAATTAGGTTTTAAAAAAATATTATGCACCTGAAAGAAGATATATACACTAAATATGCTGGAGTTATAAAGACCCCAGTGAAAAGACAGCACTCTATGAGAAGTATGAGAAAGGAGTATGAGAAAAGTGGTCAAGACATGGGTGTTTTTTCATCAAATATGTCATAGCCTTGCTTTCTTCTAGCCAGCAAGTCTTTAAATGTATTGTGTGACACCTCCACCCTCCATAAACAGGCAGTGTGGAAGCTGCCCATCTTGTCTTAATCTAAATACTAGGACAGAAAGATAATAACATTGTATAGTATTATTACTGAAATGCTTTCCTGTATTTCCTGTGTTTATTTATTTTAAATCCTAGTTTTTCATGTACTGCATTCTCATTAGATTTTGATGCAGTCAGCATCAATTTCTAAACAGCAATAGCAAACCTCATGAATCATTTTGGCAAAACCTTCCTTAAAGTGACTTTGAAAAGGCAAGAATTTTGTTAGCTTTATCTTTTTGTCTTTGAAAACTGGCACCATCACACACTTAAGTACATATTCCTGCACTCATAAACAGCAACACACTTACAGCTAACTTTCTACCTCTTGCAGTTTGAAACTTCAAAAAATCACTTTCCTAATATGTGCTTCTAATTAAATTTCAGTCCCTAACCACAGCTGCTGTGATTCATGCATACCCTGCAAGGTTCAGTGTTAATTAATGAGGGCTCTTTAAATTCTCTGAGCCGGGGTGTGGGAGAGAAATAGGGTGTATGCAAGACATGAGGATTTCTCACAGTTGATTGTAGGGTGTTGTGATGCCCCTCTGGGAAGCAGCTCAATTACAGTATGCATCCAAACAAGAATGAAAAAGGAGGTGGGGAACTGGGAACAGAAACCCACACAGTGTATTATTCATAAGCAAATATATAATTATGCAGTCTCATGAATTAGGGATCTACACGTTTAAAGAAAGACAGAAAAACTGTGTCAGAATATTGCTTTGCAGTGTATGGGTTTATTATTCCTTTCTTCCTACAAAAATTTAGAGGTAAAGTGGGGCACAGTCAACAGATCCCAGGGGCCTCTAGGCAATCCAGGGACAATTTCTGACAGGTACAATCTGAAGCATTAATAAATTTAATGAAGTGTGGATTTCTACAATTCTTTCTGGGATTGCAATTCCAGGCTGCAAATGAGAGCACCCAGCAGCTCAGCATCTCTACAGATAAGAAATTTCAAGGTGAGATTCTAGAGCTTTGCTAAATAAGCAAAGCAGTTAGTCTGGCTCACATGCATATAAGTTCATAAATAATCACAGTTATTATCATGTATTTGTCTTATGCATAGGGCAGACTGCTCGAGACACCACAATTCTCTCTTTAGCTAAATGTCTGCCAGTCAAGAACACATCTCCTCCTCACAGGTAGCACAAAATATTGATCTGAGAAGGCTATAATTGGCTGAATACAAGGATGAGCATTTGACCTTCTTGCCATTTGTTCTTCAGTATTTATTTTTTATGTAATTGCAATATCCTACCTCTCCAAAGCATCTTTCATCCTTTATGTCTGTTCTCAGCAATGCAGCACAGAAAATACAAGACCCCAGTATCAGGATCTGAAATTAAGTAGCCGATAGCTAAATGGAATCTCAGAGGGGAGGTTTAGAGGAACAGAATAAATTAATGAGGAGGGATTTGGCCTCAGCTTTCACAGTGCTTCCTCTTACAAAATATTCTTTGGTGCATTTAACAGTCCTTAGTAGTCATATCCTCAGTCTTCATCTTACCAATCGACTGATGTTCCAGGTGCTCTGAAAACTCCAATCCCTTAGGTGATAAGCATCATGCTTGCACTTGGGGTGGAATCACATCTTTCCCCCTCTTTCAGAGGGAGACTTGCAGTAAAGGCATCAGCAGTAAAGACATCAGCAAGCCTTCCCAAAATCAATTTCATGTTTGGTCCTCTGAGGACTTTAATTAACGGTGGATAGGCAATAAGCACAAAGCCTCTCAAAACACACTGCATTTTCCTGTTAGTAGAAATTCTGCATAGGATTAAAGGAAAAACCCAGATTTTTAAAGTAACAGGGAAAAAAACTCCTCTAATTCAACATCTATCCCAACCTAGTGATTACTGTTCCTTGCTGGTTTGGAAACCCCAACCTAGGGATACTCAGTTATTGTTTTTAATGAGTGTGTAAGTACCTGATAACTTAATCATTACTTTTTCAAGCCAAAGAAAGAGGCTCTGACTCTGCTGTGCCAGTCTGAGCTAGGTACTCCCTTTGCAGGGGCACGCTGCAGCTGCTCACAATATTTAAAAAAGACACACAGGAAGTCTGAAAGCAAAGTTAGCAAGTTGTCATGATCTAAGCAGAATTTATTCATTGCCTAGATCTAGATCTGAGTCAAGTTCAGGAGGAGCTGTAGACAAAGCTCTTCAAAATTTTCAGCAGGCAGAGGGGGCTGCTCCATTAGTAGCTCCAAACAACTGGTTTAGCAATAGAAACTCTCCGGATACAGGTTCTCAGCCCTGGTTAACATCTTCTGGATTTTAACACTTGGATCTTGCCTAAAAAAATACAGAAACTGTAGATATACTGCCACTGGAGCCTTTTCTATTATTTCAGATAGCAGGTTGAAGCCAGCATGGTCTGGAAATAGCCACATTGTCTTCTGCCTATTTCTGTCTCCAACAGGTGTCAGTTGTCACCTATTCCTTCTCAGATAATTTTACCATTGGCAAGCCCTCTATTTGTCCAGAAGCAATTATAAGCTGGTTATTTGTATCTTCCTTAAGATGCAAATAATTTTTGATACATAAATCTTAAAAGACAGGAGAAAAAGCTTTCACTTCTTTTCCCCAGTGTACTCAGAAAAAGGTGCCCTCAGTCTGATCCCCGGGAGAGCAGGATTTTTCTCTCATTTAGACTAAAGGAAGAATCCAAAAACCACATCAAGACTAGTATTCCACGGAATTGCAGCCCTATATTGGCAATTCCTAAATATTATAGCAAAATATACCTTTTTTAGCTGAAGTAGAGGAGGCCTAGTTTTCCAGAGTCAAACCAGATGGGCTCCAGTCCAATTCAGCTCTATAATCTCACTCACTAGATTTGTCATAAATTTTGTCATGTTCTGATTTATCCCAGACCCATAGGCTCATGGGGCTCATTATCCTCCGGAATTGTTCTCTATATCCTTAGCTGCTATTCATATTGGACTTTAATTTGAATGCTTCTTTCTACCAGCCTTTTTCCACTGCAGATCCACTACCTTTCTATCATTCATTCATTTGTTTCTGAAAGGGTAATCTTTTAACCCAGTTATTTATTTCAGAGGTACAAGAAGCTACACACACGAAAAAATCTGCACAGGTTGGAGGCTTCACTTCATCTTCATGGCTCTGATTCTCTAAAATACTCTTGGATATAGGCAGTTCAGATAACACAATGAAGACAATTATTTGTGCCTTCATCTCTGTCAGTTTTGGTTTTCTATATCCTTTTTTGATCTTTACAGCTCATAGAAGGTTGTTTTCTCACAAGCATTTCTGGTCACATATGAGACAATGATGGAAGCAACATAACCTCTTATAGCACTCACACAGAATACTACCACTACCTGCTACAGAAAATTTTGCAACAGATTTGAGATTTGCCATTAAATGCTAAAATCTTTAGCCAGGAGTGGAGATAGTTCCTCTACCATAAATTGCAAAGTATCTATTCTGTCACATCCTTTAGGGCCACTAATATAGCAATTTCACACAGCTAGCATTTATTTCAAACAAATTGAAAGCCCATTTAAAATAAACCATGGCACCCACAGAGCTGAGTATAAAATTGTAAGTGCTTGTTCCCAGCACTCAACAGCAAGACATGAGAGAACTTTTCTCTGTCCTTCCACATCCCCTTGTTGTCTCACAACTTTTATCAACATGGAAGGAAAGTAACATCAGCTTTGATAGTGCTTCTGAGACAATCAAGCTGCTCAACAGAAAACCCCCTAGGCAAATGCTCTATTATTCCTCAAGACAAATACAACAAAGAACTGACAATTCTCTGTATAATGCAATTATTTCCACCTTTAAAGACATGTTAGAGCATCCTATGACACATTTCATCTGTCCATGAAATTTTCAGGATGCAGGACTCTTCTCTGTTCTTCCCTGAGGATCTGTCCCTCACTCCTTACATGATCAAATGGCTGAGGTCTCCAGAAAATCTTAGAGACTGAACCAACACTTGTTTGAGGACTACTGCTAAAAATAATATTTGCTATTCTCTCAATATTCTCCACAATGCTATGAAATGAAAAAGTATGTATGTATGACTGAAAACCAAAAGAACAAAGTCAATGTGCAACAAATGAATTGAAATCTTGGCAAAACTACCAAGAGATAATGAGTTTGTGTTTGCTTCTGGAATATTTTCCTCCCAGTTTTTATATTTGGAGAGGATTGCAGAAACAATATAAAACAATTTAAGGAATAGAACAGTTGTCCTCCCAGTACAAATCACTAACAGCACTTAGTTATTCAGACCTGAGACCATAAGGCTTAGAAGATCGTTACATTAAAGTGCGATTAGAATTTAACAAATCAAGCCCTTGTTCCTAGACCTCAAAATGAGCCTGGCCACACCACCATGTGTGAAGACATTTAAAGCAAAAGGGTAAACTCTTCTAACCTTTAGTCTTAATGATATTTCAATGTTGCAGAATTCAGTGGAAATTTGGCTTCACCCCATTTCTTTTCTTTTTTTTTTTTTTTGCTGTCAAAATGTAATGATCTGTAGTTGTATGAATTTGCCACTTTTAGAACACCAAAAAAATGTACACAAAAGAAACATAATAGCATGATACCTACCTTATCACTAAGTTTCAATTCTGCAATCAATATTTCCTAAAGGTAAGGGCACACCATCTTCATTGCAACACCCTCTCAGAACTGAATATTGTCCATTTATAATCTTTAGCTGTAAGGCTGTGCAAAGCTTTGCAATGCATCCTCTGTAACTGTTGATGATTCTAATGATAAACAATACTTTTCCCCCCTACAAGTTTTAAAGGCAGCAAATACCAAAGTTACCTGCATTTCTCATTAGAACACTGGTCCATAAACTTTCAGAACAATTTGCTTTTCACTTAGAAATATGTACATACATACACACACAGGCATGTATATATACTGTTGGGGTGTGTAGCAGATCCATATATGTATTTACAGTGCCATTCCCCAGTCTTTAGACCATGCATATGATCCTCTATAGGCTGAAAAACACTGGTTTCACTTTCCAATCTCAGCTCTTTCTCCTCAGTTTCCATAACTTTAAATAGATCAAACTGTGCTGATAAATGACCCCTAATATCTATGTACAGATTGCTAAAGAATTAATGCCTTTCAGAGTTTTTGCTAAGAACAAAATTAGTCAAAGAAATAACTAGATTTTGGCTGAAAATAATGTTGATTTACTGTACTCTAAGCTGTGAAAATCTTACAAACTGCTACCCCTCACCCTTTATAAATGAGACCATTATTCCAGCAAAACACAATCTTTTACACAACGGCTTCATTCACAAGACAGAAAAAAATTGAGAAAAATAATTTGAGCTTTCTTCCCCCTCATCCACTCAGAGTTCCTTCCATAAAGACCAAGGAGTTATGCTATGAAATACTGTTGTAACACTGACTTTCATAATTAGTGACCTCTTGCCCAGTGATACCTGGAAAGGATACAAAAGTCACATTTTGCCTCTCACTTTGTGGAAAATTATGAACTCTTCTATGTTTTCTTAATATAAGTACCTGAAACTATGGAATGCGTCTCTCAACTTTTTAGAGATCTCTTATAAAGCTAGTTTAATTTTTGCAGTGTCCTGGAGACCCATGCACAGGAGTACCTCATATAAATTTTGTTCTATTTAACTGGATGAATTTTAAATGTCATGCAGTAGTCACTTTGAGAACATAACAGAGAACTACTTTTGATTATGTCAATTCTTCATGATCTTCAGTCATGCAGTTAGTTTGCCCACCCTCTAGATCTTCCAACTATCTAAAGTGCTGCCTGGTCTTTTTTTTAGTCTTGAACTATGAAAAACCTGTTATTGCTCCCATCACCTGTGATAGTGTTTTCCATTTTTGCCAGACTTAAGGGGGGGAATACTGACACCCCAGATATGAGCCATGTTCTCTGCTTAGAGATATATGTTTCTCCTACCTAGTGTACTGGGAGCCTTCAGAAGATGTTGTATTTGGGGAGGTAGTGGTCTCGACCTGACCATGGGCTCTGTTGGACCGTGTGGCTTGAGAAGCCCATTGCAGAGCAGTAGCAGCCACTGCTCAGGAAGCTGTGGGAGTGCCCTGTGCCAGCCTGGGCTCTGGGCTGGTGGCTGATGTGACAGAGATACCTCGCAACTTGTCAGGAGTTGTTACATGATTCTGTTTGCTACTCAAAATAAAAGTGCTACAGAACAGGAGGGAGGCAGGAAACTTTCTGCAGACAGGATCTGGGCAAAGGGCTGTGGGAAAATACAACTGAGCTGCACCCAGTGCTGCACAAAAACAAGGTTCCAGGACTCTGGAAGAGTGTAAAAATTGCTCACTTCTATTTCCTCTCTTATTGAAATGGGTATCTTATAAAGCCATTTTGTCACCTGGCCTTTTTACTGAAATCCAGAAAGAGCCCTGCTTTTCCCATCTCATGCTCCCTTCCCTTCTGCAGAACATCAAGAGGTCAAGAGGCCCAAAACCTTGCTGGAATAAAACACAAACTTTACGAGTAGTTTTACCTTCACACACAAGGACAGCAAACACTCCTCTAAAAGATCAATTTGTTCCTCATACTAAGAGAATACTTCATTAATTGACATGACAAATATGGGCTGGGAAAACACACCATTAATCAATAAGCATTGGAATGATAGATGTAAGTTGAAAGCTTTGCAGCATCAATTGGAATTTATTTCATAGTTGTTATTTGTCATCTGTTGTTCAGGCAACGGTTCTTAGGCAGCCTCTGGGACATATATAAATATGACTTCCAGCATGTCAGAGGGTCCCATGTCACATATGGCCTGTGACATGTCCTGGGGGAGGAGTGACTGCTCCACAGTGCAAAGGGTTCAAAGTAATAGTGTCACTTATTCATTCATTTTCAGCATATATTGTAATATTGAAGTTCACAGGCTCCTGGTTAAGTTGATTTATGGATTATATTAACTAGTTTTAACTAAACTAAATCCTGCAAAATGGACAACTGTTTTCAAAATATTCCTACAAAGAAACCACAGCCTGAGAAGAATGATAACATGAGCACAAGTGAACAACAAAAAATGGCAGAGTTGACACTACTTCTACTCCTAACCTCCTCATTAGCCACTTTAAGAGGTAAAAACAGTGACAATTTCATCTGACAAGAACTAGGCCAAACATCTTTTGTAATTATCAAGGAGATTATTTAAAATATGCATTTTCATCCATGGTCTTAATGATAAACATACACTATGCCTTGAGATAGTATGAAACCTCCACAATTAGCAAGGCATTTAAAAGCAAAGCATCCAGAACATGAATACAAACATCTTACTCATGCAATATCCAGCACTTTACAGGACTTAAAGACTTTTTATCAGTAAGAGGTTTCTTACTTAAAAGTTAAAGAAAAAGACCCACATAGCACTGTACAAATGCTTGTTCCTCCTGCCATGGTAAAAATGACTGGAATAAGACATGCAAAACAACATGGCAACAAACTTAAATGCATTCCTTAGTTAGCAAGACTTTAAATCTGCAAATTCTTTACAAAACTTTGTAGTGAGATGGGGTGGGGATTGTGAAAATATTTTGTACCACAGAGAAGTTTTCTGGTTATCTTGTGGCAAAGCGCTTTCACTTAGCTATCCAACTTAAGGATGAGTTACATACTTTTCTTTAACAAAGAACCAAATGTTCCAAATTTGTTGACCTTTTTTGAGATGACAAATGGCTGTCAGCAGTATGCTACCTAGCAAATATATTGAAAAAAATAAATACAATCTGTCCTTTCAAAGACAAGTGACATTTTAAGGATGACTACTGTTCTAAGAATAAATTAAAATAAATATTTCAAAATATTGTCATCCTAATCTTATTCTTTTTTAATTTATATTTTTGTGTACATTTAATAAGATACACAATATATTAGTACAATAGTACATATATCTAGTAGTNAAAATAATTATTTCAAAAATTATTTTCAAAATATTGTTATTCTAATCTTATCCTTTTTTAATTTATATTTTTGTGTACATTTAATAATATACACAATATATTAGTACAATAGTACAAGCAGAGTTATGACTAAAAAATGCACATATGTAGGGGGTGCAAGCTCAGACTTTTTAATGACAAGGAGGTGAAATCAAAAAAGTTTGGAGATCACCACTGTAGTGTAGGTCAGTCAGCAGTTACAGTGGCACATTACCCATAGAATGCTGTGGGATAAGGAGTGGTTCATAGAGTAAATGGAAATTGCATATAAGAATACCAAAACCCAGAAGAACCGGGGAATAGTACTTTGCAGACAGCCTGCAAAAAATAGTTGATTGAGCTGGTAAAGCAGCTGGCAAAGACCAAGCTGTGACAGAGCTGAGGAAGACAGAGGTTTAAAAGATGGTGCAGACTAGCAAAGCAGAGGGAATAGCCTATTATGGGTGCTTCATGCACTTGGAATCACACATTCATACATCAGCTGTGAAATGCAGCTAAAGCTGTGCTGCTTGTGATGAGATGCTGCTGAAGTGCATTTCTATGAGCATCCTATGCTTATATGACACAATGGCTTTATCTCTACATATAAACATTGCAGCTGCTGAAGGGGAAATAAAAGAAGCTTCTTTCTGAGCAGCTCAAATCATACTTTTAAAGTGTACTGTTGCGTCTTTGATAGGTCCTTGTGAGACAGCTGAGAAATGATGACAGAGCTGAAGATACTTCCTTGTAAACTGCAGAATTTCATCACTAAGTCTATCAATCAAAGTTCCATTTGTCATCCATCCTACACATGTAGTAATACTTATTACCAGAGGTGGGAAGCTGCCACACTCCTACCTCATAGCTAATCCTTGTTTTTAAAGAACCACAGCTATTTACACACAACGGATTCCTTACCACAAGAGATGCACCCTTATTCACCATGCCCTCAAAGACCTCCATCTTATTTGACTAAAAGGAAAAAAAGACATGAAGGACTGAGTATCCCAAGAGAATGGAAGGCAGTACAATTAAGGACTGTTTTCAGGAATGATTTTCACAAGTTTTAGCTGAATGCACCACTATCAACATAAGGAAGATGAGTGGGTTTCTTTCCCCATTTTGAATATTCTTTAAATACTCTTGGTTAGACACCTCAGTTAAGCCAGAGCAAATTCTGCACGCAGCACATACTTCATACAGCAAGAGGTATGAAACGAGATCCAAAACTGGCCATATTTTTAAGTTAAACTTTCCTGCATGGCAAAAAGTTGACTAAACCCAAAGCATAGAACATGAAGTAGGAATACAGTGAATTCAGAGGAAATATTGGGAATCTACCATAGTATTATTCTGTTAGAGGTTGCTAAGAGCAACAAAGAGAAAATCTAAGAACTATTGTATTCATGGTAATGTAAATTGAAAATAATAGCCAAACACAGTAATTGAATGGATGGCTCTCCCTTCCCACTGAAGCTAAAAGATCACTTCCATCAGCAGTAAAGGGCTCACTAAAGGATCGTAATTCCCTTCAGAAGGGTGTGGAAGCAACTCTAGCAACACAGAATGCTCTTAACTATCATCTAATTCTTCTAGAGGTGCAGTACTAAGCCAGTCCTGTGACATACCTCTAGTTTGTTTCTTATTTCTCAAAGCATGGTTTGATTAACAGTATCAGGTTCTAGATGCAAAAAGGACACGTAGTTACACATGGTCCTATTACCTCCCTTTTAAAAATGCCCTCCCATTGGTATTGTTAGGTATGGAGTATTCAAACACCAAATACTAGCTTGCTTAATTCCACCTTTCAGCTCTATTCCACATTTTAACAGATCCAACAACTGATGAAATTAAATGAAAATGAAAGCATGATGCTGTGCTTGCACTCTTGATTCATTCCTTATGGTTAAATCATCTACTCCAAGCAATTTTCCTTCAGCATTTGCATTCGTCAGAGAAGCCAAGTGCAAATTAACAGTATTTTCAGGATTTTAGTAGACAGAGCTTTCTGAGGGCTGACACCCTCACTCTTGGAACAGCAAACAACACATCTCAAACACCATGACAGTTGTAGGTAAATCTGACATTGGTAGGAATTAGACTGACATGAGATTGACCAGCATCTACTAGACACATGGTTATCTCACCATTAAACTCTCCTAACTTTGTTTTGTCATTCACCTTTGTGAACACCACAAAAGCTTATCAGTTGAATTATGTAAATTCTTTTCTTGTAAATGCCTAACAGTTATTTGAAGTGACTCTAATAGTTAAATTTCCCTGTTCAGTATTCAGCACATTAAAATTTCTGTTTCATGATTTGTTCATTAATGGCACTATAATAATGCAGCACCTCATCAGCTGCTCTAAACAAGCATTTTTTTAAGCTAAATAATAAATAATTCATAAATATTTGTAATTAATAAATTAGAGAGCAGAAAGATCAATTGTTGTGTATGCTGTATGAAAAGGACATTCCATTAAGGCATCAATGGTGCTATTGGCTGGAATATTAAAGAGCAAAGAACTGTGTATTGGTGGAAATGTAATGCCTTCAATCCACTCTTTTCTTGTATCAGATTCTGCCTCAGCTTTTTACATTATTTATACTGATTCAAACCCATGTTTCTACTTGATCTTGCCAACTTACATTTCAACTCAACCTCAGTCTAGCCTTCTGGCCAGCTTGGACACAATGTTTAGCCTACTTGCAGAGCTCTGGGCAAAAGGTTTCTGGGCTGTCTAACTAAATGTTAGTATGTCTGAAATTGAGCTCCTCAATTCCCCTCCCGAAATCTTCCCTGTTACTATCACTGAACACTTCACCCCATATTCTTTCCTACCACTTACAGAATTGTAACAATCAGAAGAAACTGTTGCTTCTATTCTTGCTGGCTATGCCTAAGTTGGGCTGCTTCTTTTCTATACCTCCTTTGGAAATTCTCCCCCAGCTTCCCTATGGACTACTATTAAAATTGCCTTTCCTGCTCAGTTAATACAATCCTACAATCTACAATACCTCCCTTCAGTTTTCTCTTTTTTTTTTTTTTTTTTTTTTTTTTTTT
>VZTT01071184.1:0-10631 GCA_013400855.1 Buphagus erythrorhynchus
TGTATTTTTTTTTGTTGTTGTTGGCGCAGCTTTATCCTCTCTTTCCTCCTGTGGATCCAGGATTCCTGCACTCAGGGCTGGGCTGGGCAGACCTTGGAGGCTGAGAACAGGGTGTTTAAAATATGCAAGTCTGTGTCTCTGTGATACCAAACCTGTGAAGTCCAAGAGCTCCCAATTAAAACAACCAAACTCGGAGTTCATTGCCAAAGGAATCTACCTGCTGTTTTCATGATATGCTCATTCCTGTCAGGCAGAAAATTTGTTTCTATTTTGTTTCCTGTTTTGTTGTTGTGGTTTAATGGGTTTTGTCTCTAGCACACAAAGAGATGATGTTGGTTTAGCAACCTTTAAACACATGGAGGGAATTCCTCCTCTGGAGGACCGTAAGACTTCTCTCTTTGTCAAGCTCAATGGGGTTTTCTGTTGTTGTTGCTCTCATTGTTCAGCTACACTCCTTTTGTTGAATTCCACTGGAAGTTAACCAGCAGAGAGCACCTGGAGAGGGTGGTCAGAGGTCCTGGGAGGTGATTTATCAATGGAGCTCCATGCAGGGCTCTGCCGCTCTCCCAGCAGCACGTCCCCACCAGCCGAGCTCGTCCTCAGCATACAAACGGCAGCGCAGGATCCTTTGTGGGGTCTGAGAATCACTGCCAATCTCAGATTACAGTAATTAGCCTTCTCCTTTTTGCTTCATTAATTTCCCATTAGGTAAAATTCCTATTAATTATGAACAAGCTACAGACCATTTTAAAATATTTTAGAGTAGCGAAAGAGACCTGCTAGAGCAGAAGAATCGCTGAGATGCAGGAGGGTTGGGGCCCTTTTTCCACAAAGAAATGGGGGAAAGGTTTCTTCATTAGTCCTTACACTGTCCCGGCAGGGATAGTTTAAAAACCTTGTAGGGAATGATTGGATTGTTTTTGTTTTTTTTTTGAATGCTTAAATTCACATGCTAGAGTATTTTTTTTTTTTGAGACACTTCTTCCAAGCTTCACAAATCCACATTTATTTATTTATTTACGTTTTTATTTTTTAATACAGAAGCCGCAGAATTTCTTTTTCATTCAGAGTTCGCTATTTTTTTTTTTTAATGGGAAAAGTGTGTGTACATTTTTCAACTTAGAAGATGAGTAAAATGAGAGCTGGATCAAGAGGGTGTGAGAAGGTTTAAACTGATGAAAGAATCTCAGAGAAACTGTCAGCTCTTTTGATTTTTATATCTAAAAATTTGAATATAAAGCAATATGATGGAAAAAATATTAATACAAAGGGATACAACAGCTGAGAATCAGGGACTGGGGTCCTGGGGTGGCTCAGAGGGAGCTGAGACCTCCCATTTGAGGGCCACATTTTCTCGAGGTTTCTTTGCACCAAGGTATGCAGACACTTTATAAAAAGCATCTGGTTTTTCTTTTTTTTAATTTTTTTTTTTTAGCTATTTACTTACAAACACCCATCTCAAAATCTCAAAAATCTTGTAATGCCAGACACAGCTGGGCTGTTTTTCCACCCCTTTGGACAATCCCTGTGCTGATGCTCAAGCTCATGCCTGCAGGAGGGTGCCGTGCCTTTTGCTGGGTATTTTGCTGTGTTTGCTCTGCAGAAGGATTCTGGAAGAGGAAAATGGGCTTTTAGGTGGTTTCACAGCCTGGTACTGGAATTGGACGAGCACTCACCATAGAAACCGTGGCAGTACGTGAGCCTGGGAGGAGGCACAGCACAAAGGAACAGTGAGGAATGTACCTAAACACCTCCTTTGTATCTGTCTGCAGTGGGTGTTCCACGGGGCAGGGACTGGGGGTGACAGCACCCTGGCAAAGGGGTGACCCTGCCGTGTTCAGGCTGCAGCAAAACTCCCAGCATCACCTGAACTTCCCCATTCTTGCCAGGGACCTTTTGCTTCCCTGGACTGAGGGTAAACCCCAGTAATTTGGGAAATGCTGAGATCCCTGCAACCTGGAGCGAAATACTGGGGAATATTTGACAGGAAGGGCTGTTTTCCTGCAGGGTCATTAATTTTGAAATCGTAGCTGTTGCCAGTGCAGTGGTTCTTCATTTGTCAAGCATCAACCTACCCATACTTGAGGGGTTTGAATGTTCAAATTTGTCTGCCATGGACTTTGTGCAAACCCTTCTCCCCTCCTGTTCCCTCTTTGCCTTTTCCTGTGCTGATGGAGCAGGAATGATCCCTGCTGCCTGCCTGCCTCCCTGCTGTGTTATGGACCTCAGTGCCTTTGCTTTGAATTCTGGGGGTGAAAAATGCTTCATTTGAATTCTTGGGGTGAAAAAGGCTGCATGAATGTTAAAGTACACTGTTATAAATGTGAAAGTATTTTAATTTGTCATAAAATTAAGTGATTTAATGTTATACTGATGTTAAAATAGAGAACTCATCCTCCTAGCAGTCAGCACCCAGAGATCCTCACTTCTACAGATGTGTTTGTGCTTAGCACTCCCCAGTGCCTCTGTACTGGGTCCCCCATTCCCCCTTCAGTCTCCAAAGAGCCCAGGCTTTGGTGGTCTGCTCCAAAAGGAGAAAATGGATATTTCTGGTGAGGAGAAGGTGTGGGTAGGGCATGGCAGCTGCTCTGCCCGGGGAGGTGCCGCAGGTCCAGCTGGGTTTGGGGATGTGCTGCTGGAGACTGACAGATTTGCTTGGTTTTTTTCATTTCTTTCCTGCTGGCTTTATATATTTTTTTATTTTATTTTAATTCTCTTAAAAGCAGTGTCAGGATAAAGATCTCTCTTCCTTGGTTGTTTGTAGGAAATGACACCTTTTTGAGTTGTGACATGAACACAGTTTTATTTCTGTGGCTTTCTGTGGGCCATGGATCTCTGGCCACATCCTCTGGTGTGTTTTGTGGTCTGTGGCCGGTTTGCTTTTGCAAAATTTGGTGGAATTCAAATGATACAAGCGGGTGCTTAAGAGCTGGCTCTGTTTCCTGCACTGGTGCTTTTAGCTTTGCCTTCTCCACTGGCTGCAGCCCCCACATCCAGCCTATTCTTGTGCAAGTGCTGGAGCTGTTTAGGGAAAGGTGAATGGAAAACGTGGTGTGTTTGAGCACAGGGGAATCCTCTCAGCTGGGTTTCCAGCAGCTTTCTTTCCAGCTTCTCTAGGGTTTAAGCTAAACCACTTTCAAAGCAAAATCAGTGTCCAGCCACAGTGATCTCCCGCTCATTGGCACCTCAGCACACCCTGTCTGCAGCCATGTGGGGGCTGCACAGGAGCTCCTGGAGCTTAGATCCTTCCCATGGGAACGGTGCTGCTTTGTACCTGTGTGGAGAGGGGTCAGAGCAGTCCTGGCCCCACAGCACTGCCCCGTGAGTGGCTTTTCCTGCAGTCAGCTCAGCCTGGGTTTGTGTCCCTGTGAGCTGCTCAGGCCTTAGCATCCTAAACTGGGAACAGTTCCACAGAGCACTAGAAACCCAATTTTGAGAGCTAAGTAATAATCAGGATTTTTTCCCCCATTCTCCTCACTACAAACAAACAAAACCCCTGCATTGCAGCAATTGCTGAATCGCCTGTACCACAGTCCTGGTGATTAATCACTCCTCTGGTGAAACAGTGAGCAACTGGAACTGAAAAGGACATTCTTTTGTGTTAGACTACATTTCACTTTTGCTTTTTTTTGTTTCACCTCATTTACAGCTTGAAATGTTTCCTGATGGCATCGCTGGGAAGAGGCTGCACTCCAGGATGCGGTGAAGCTCCTGGAGGAGCTGGCACCACTGGAGATGGGTCCCTGCTGTCACCTCCTGCCTGGGCCTGGGGGTCTCTGGGTTTTTCCTGCTCTTTACCACATGCTGTTAGATTTGTGGAGCATTTGCTCTTCGTGGTTATTGCAGATCTCTGCAATCAGCTGCCTGGGAAACCCATCTGGACAGTCTTTAGCAAGGGGAGGAATTTGTGGTGCCCTTTGTATTCGCTCATCTAACACACAGCCTTTCTATTTTCCCCTTTTTATTTTTTCCTTCAAGTTGTCATTGTTTTCAGCACATTTCTAATACAATGAAGAACATGAGCCAGAGAATTGCTCTTCCTGTATCACGTACCCTTTTTTTTTTTTTCCCCTCCAGAACTGGCATTTTTTTTCTTTTTAGCCTGGCAGCCTCATCTCAGCAGCATGGGCTCTCCCTGTCCATCAGCATGGAGAAGCAACAATCCTGTGGGGAAAAAAGTGCATCATGATCCTGTCACTCAGGCCTGCAATAGACTCTGGAAGTGTAAGGGAGCTGAGCCAGGATTACCAGTGTATCATGTTTCCTGACCTTAGTGGCCTTTCCAAGCTCAACAGAAAAGTATTTTCCTATTGTATCACTATTTTCTAGTGGTTTATTAGGCTATGGCAAAGAATCATCAGCCAGAGACAAAAATACTGTCAGGGCTCATATTGCTTCTGCTCCTCCTTTGCCATATTTGATGGACAATTTGGGGTGCTGGGGTGCTCTTTGACACAGACACATACGTGTGTGCTCTGCCAGGGCTGGTGCCATGGCCATGGAGAGGGGGCAGTAGTGCTATTGAACCTCTGCCAACTTGCAGATAGATGGGGGAATCTCTGGATGATGTGCAGGGTGAGTCTGGGGCAGAATTAAAGACTTGCTGAGGCCTCTCCGGACTCTCTAACTGAATAAACAAAGCAGCTTTTCAGTCACTCAGGAAACTCAGCCTTGGGCTGCCCCGTTCCCAACAAGACCATCGATGTGTGGCAGAGAGCGCTGAGTTTATGGGCATGAAAGTGTTTTTCCAGTGCGTGGGCTGGTTTGATAGATGTAGCCTCTCCCTGCATCCCTGCGTTGTGACTGATTTCACTTTGCTCCAAAGCAATTGATTTTCTCCCCGGGGCTCCGCTGGCGGCTGCGGCTGCTCCGTCCTGCGCGGAGCCGTGACCGGGGAGCCCCCTCAGCTCGGCAGCGGCTCAGCCACGTCCCTCTTTCCCCTCTTTCTTCCCCTGCAGAACACAAGTGCCCGGTGGACCAGAGGGAGCAGCTGGAAGAAACCCTGCCCCTGATCCTGGGGCTGATCCTGGGGCTGGTTATCGTGATCACCCTCGGCATTTACCACATCCACCACAAGCTGACAGCCAGCCAGGTGCAGATCCCTCGGGACAGATCTCAGTACAAACACATGGGATAGGGAGCAGCACTGAGCAACCCGAGCATTTATCAGGTAGAAAAAGCAAAAGCACTTTTTTCTGTGGGCGAGGAAAGGTTCTGGGGGGGCAAGGGATGGTATTCATAGCACCTAATCCTGAGTATTTCATGGAGACATTCAGGCTAAGGCTTGGCTTTAATACAGACTCTCCAAGGAGGTTCAGTGTCTGTAGGTGGTTTGAATACCTTCTTTAAGCAGCTGGGCTGATCATCTGGAAACAGAAATGCTTCACATGTCAGAGTTTCACACCGGGAGCACAATTAGCTTTCTTGTTTTATTTATTTTTTTCCCTTTTTCCCATCTCAAGAGATTCTTACCTTCCCCTGCATCACCTTTGGGGGATTCAGCCCTCTACATTCCTGTCCATGCAGGAAGCAGGGCTGGGAGACAGAGCCATTGCACAGGGTTCATTCAGGCCCTCTAATGAAGGGACTCAAACCACATCCCTAAGTTTGCACTTATGTTAAGAAAAGCATGGAGGTAAATGGAGGTGTGCTATGGGGGGGAAAAAAAAATAAAAAACTCCAAGGTTGTTAACTCCAGTGGAGCAGATCACAGCTGTGGAGCTGACCCCACACTTGAAACTGAGTGAGGAAAGTTTGTTTTTGCTTCTTGAGCCACATCTGAACTAAACTTAGAAAAAAAAAAAGGAAAAATAAAAAAAAAAAAAAAAAGAAAAAAAGTATTGATACACAAATTATAAAGTGCCGTGCTACTGCAAGTCAACTGAGAAATGCTTCTGGCTGGGCATCCTGCACGTATTGTGATTGTGGTTGAGATGTTACATTGCTACCTGCAACTGATAATTTTCACACCAAAAAAAAAAAAAAANAAAAAAAAAAAAAAAAAGAAAAAAAGTATTGATACACAAATTATAAAGTGCCGTGCTACTGCAAGTCAACTGAGAAATGCTTCTGGCTGGGCATCCTGCACGTATTGTGATTGTGGTTGAGATGTTACATTGCTACCTGCAACTGATAATTTTCACACCAAAAAAAAAAAAAAAAGATAAAAAGAAAAAAGTAATGTTAAAGTTACTATGCAGATAATTCAGGTATAATCTAATGTAACAGAAAAAATATAAGGGAACCCTTGAAATCTATCCTTAAATGTAGATGATTTTTAAAATTAATTAAAACATGTACATATATAATGCTTGATTTGCCTTCTTAATGTGAAATGATGTAATGCTTTGTACCCACTCCATGATACCAATGGAATTGGAACACAAATACATAATCTGAGTGGATGTCACATGTAGGGTTTATTTCAGCAGTGGTTTTGCTGCAAATGGCTTGGTGAAGACATGGTGGTGGTTCAGTATTCTGTGATTTGTTGGTTGTCCCTAATATCCTTCTATCTCTTGGCTGTTTTTCCTGTGTTATGTGAGCAGTGATGTGTTTTATTCTGGTACCATCCAATTCCCACTGAATCCTTTGACTCCCCTTGGCTCTGATGTTATCTCAGCAGGAGTTAGTCCAGGCCTTGTGTCAATTTAGGGCATGGAAAACACTTCCTCCTTCTTAAACTGCTTTAATTCGAACAGAGGCTTGATTGTTTTCTTTCACCTTAAAACTCAATCAAAGAAAAATAGTCATTTCAATGTTGGAAAAAGGCAAGGGAAGAAACTTAATTGTTCTTTAATGCTGTAGTCTCCTCTGAAATGTATGGGTTTTTTGATTAAGGTGGATGCAGCATAAGCCTTCCTGAAGTCCTGCCTTATTCCTGGTCTCATTTGTATGCTATGCTCAGCTTTCTGTTTTCTCACTTGGATGCAAAAGGCAAAATTATGGCACTAACGATGATGGTGGCTTTGCCCTTTTCCTTTAGAACTCCAGTGAAAGGGTCCTGGGTGGGCTTTAGACTGACCAAGTGCCACGGCCTATAATAAACTGATAATTAAAAAAGAAAAGAAAAGGTTCTTTCAGAGGCAGTTAGAAAAAGCCAAAGGTAGCAGGAGGGTGAGTAAAAGGATTAAAGGGTCATCCTTAATAGAGAGGAGCTTTGTCCTGCCTCACCCTTGTCTGCCCTGGGGCTGGGAAGGCTCTCCCAGCCAGCTCCCATCAGCCTGGCACATCTGCCACTGTGACATCCCAAAGAACAATAAAATACAAAAAGGAAGCCAACAGCTGAGCTGCAGATGCCAGAGGAGCCTCTCCAGTGCCATCTGTCTCCTGGACAGGCTGTTCTGGCACGGGGGCTGTGGCAAAGATGGGAGAAGTTGCACCCAACTGGAGCCATCCTGGTCACTCAGAGGTCATTCCCAGCTGGCTGGCTTCCTCCCTTGGGACAGAGGGAAGTTCAGGGGCTTCACACGGAGCTGCTGAAGGCAGCAGAGCCTGGGGCTTGGCTGAACTGCTGAGTGTCAGTGCAGCAGAGGCAGTGGCTGGGGACAGCATCCCCAGGCTGCCCTGGGAGCAGGCTGTGCCTTGCCCAGGTAAAGCTGCTGCTGCGTCAAGACCTGCCTGCTGTCACAGGGAGATGCTCCCAGACATCTGTGTGGGTTTGAAAGGGAAAAAAGGCTGATTTATGGTGGCCTCTGTGAACTGTTTTTAATCCATCCTGCACTGACCCTGTCAGGGCACTCACAGGGACTGTCCCTGCCTGACCCCAGAGCACTGGGGTGGTGGCAACGGCCATTGGATGGGGACAAACACCCCCAAAAATCTGATACTGCTCCTGTGCCTGCTTGAAGGACTTCTGCTGCTTTCCATATCAGATATCTGAGGGTCTCCCTTAGGAAGCACTTGGCATCACCTGAGTATGTCTGTAAGCTATTATTGATTAATTAATCAATAATTAATTTCTTGATTTTCTGAACTGATAGAAAATATTTTTTTGTTGTTGGACTGAAATGTGTTTTTTCTTTCTGCAAAAGAAAGGACAAAGAAACCATAATTTCATCTCAGTGACAGTTTGTGTCCCAGACTGATGTATCTTGGTTGAAAAAAAAGTTATTTAAGGTTTTGGGTGAAAACCTTTTAAATCTTTTAATTCTCTCCATCCTTTTGCTCACATTTACTAAAATTGATCTGACTTTTCCATTGCTTTAAGCTTTTCAAGCCTATTTATGAAAAATTATTTATGAGAGAGATTATGTCCAGCTTTCCTCCTGCCTGTCAAACTGCAGCAGCATCTTGAGGATGGCAGCACTTTGGTGTGATTTAATTTTGTATTTAGCTTTCATTTATTGATGTTTTTTTATGGGTGAACTGCAAATTGAAAGCTTTGCTTTATAGATGTTTATGAACACAGCAGTAGAAGGTGGATAAATACACCTTATCACCCTACTGAGCTCTGTGAGGACCTGTAATAATTAAGCACTTACTAAAGCAGCTGCTAATGACTTACAGAGTACTTTTGATTAGAACTTTAATTATAAATTATTGATGTATTGCTGAGGAGGGGGCTGACACAGCCAGCAAATGTCCTGGCCTCTGCTACTATGACAAGGAGTATTTGGGAGTAGTTTTAGAACTGGGAGCTCAGAAAAAGCCATCATTCCTTAGTGACAGGTGGGAGTAATTTCATTGGAATATCCCACCATACCTGGAGCAGGGCCTCAGCTTCTGAGTGAATGAATGCTCTTCACGTGCCTTGTTTGTTTTTAGGTGATGGAATTATACATTTTTTTCAATGTATTTCAAAGTATTTGCTGATGTCAGAAACCAAAAGTAATACAAATCCTCATTTGTAAGACTTGAAGATAGCAAATAACATTGTAGATTCCATCAGCTGACTGGTGCTGCTGGGAAAACTGGAAGGAATTGATGTCAGTAGGTGGAAGAGATCAACAGTTGTGAGCTAAAAATTAGGGATGTGTAAGGCAAAAAAAGAAGGATTTTTTTAGGGGACAGAGAAAGGAAGGAAATGCACTGACACTTAGAAATCAGTTGGGGCAGCTCTATAAATCACTATTTATATATATATTTATGTATGTGTATCATACACATGTGCATCTTTTACATATGTATGTATAAGAACACTTTGTTATCTGGTCTAGTACAGTGGGACTGAGTCATATGTACAAAGTAGAAAAAAGGTATGGGGGGGAAAAAAACCACACTGAAACTTAAAGTGTTTATTAATTAATTTATTTAACTTGCATGTGCATTTGTCTCACCAGTAGCTGGTGTTCACAAAAAAACCCCTTTGAAATCGACAAAACTCTCAGTAAACTTGATGAACACTGTTTAAAGTATCTAATAATAAGAAAGTTGCAGAAAATTCTTCACTTGTACAGCCTAAAATTTGCTGAATATTGAAGAAAAAACTCCCACCACCCCCTTTTTTTATTCAAAGATGGTTAAAAAAGGTAATTTTGTGGCGAGTATTAAGTTGTGCCATTGCCTGGACTGGTGCAGCCTGGTTTCCTGAGTTGTCAAGACTACAAAAGAGAGCCCTGGGAGGCTGTGGGTGCTCCCAGCCGGGTGGGCTCCGGGAGCCAAACACGTTTTCTTCAGTGTCTTCTTCAAATGTGCAAACAGGGGTAGGGAGAGAGAGCAGTGGGGATAAGACACTGATGTAAGAACATCTATTCCATGTTCCAGATCATCCTTATCTCCTTTTTTCTTTTTTAAATTGCTTTTCTCCCTGCAACTATTCTTTAAGGGCAGAACTAAAGGAGCTCCTCTACTATTGGCAACTCTTTTCTCCCCGAGGAAGATCTTTAAACAACAGCTCCTGCCAGGTTTAGATGTTTGGTTATAATTTACTACAATAAATAACAATTAATTTATTAACTATGAAATTTCATAATAAGAAAGAAACTGTGTTTTCACAAAGTTGGCTTTGTGGTTCTTAAAGATACCATAAAATGAGGTCAGTAAGAAAAAAACCAAACTTGAAAAACATGGCTTTTGTATTATACATAATTAAAAACAACTAATTGTTAATAAATAAAATTAATTATGAAGCACTTCTAAAAATTTTAAAGGCAAATCTATTTAGGCCTACAGTTAACATGCAAAGTCATCCAACAAATAACACAAAATTGTACTGCAGTAGTCAACTGTTGCATCAACATTCAAAAAGGTCTAGACAGCAGCACGACTTCTCCTCTATGGCAAATGTGCCTGGCAGCACATTCCATCCACTCTCATCCCATCCCACGGCTCTGCCTGAGCTCTGGGGATCCCTCTGGGGTGGGAGGAGGAGCTCCTGCCCTCCCTCTCCACTGCCAGAGCGGGACAGAAATCGTGCAGGCTTCTGTGGTGGCAGAACTGGCCTTGTGGTGGCATAAAAAAAGAGGGGTCAGCCCAGTCTGGGAGGCCCCTTGGGCCAGGACTGGGAGGGGGGAAAGGGACACCCAGAGCTGAGGCTGCCACTGTCACCGAATGCCCCAAGCCAGGTGCTCCTGCCACATCCTTGGCTCCTCCAGCTGCCGTGAGGGCAGGATGAGCTCCCTCCTCACCCCATGGCAAATCTGCAAACCTTACAACTTCCTAAAGGTGGCTGTGGTTTCTTTTTTTTTTTT
>VZTT01071185.1:10556-29964 GCA_013400855.1 Buphagus erythrorhynchus
TACCTCCTCCAAAGAAAAGGAATAGGAGTGTGAAGAGCTGGTAAGGAAAAAGAGAAGCAGGTATTAATGCTGACCGTAACACTGCAGTGTTACATAACCTAGAGCTTGGCAGTGCTCAGCTCAGTGACATTGCTGTGAGACCAAGAGCATAGTAGTAATTAGATCTGGCAATTCTGGCTCTTCTGTGAAGACTTCATGCCTACAAAGCTCATGGATTTTTTACCATGTACATATGGAAGTATAATGCTCAGAATCAAGTAAGATAAAAGAGCATGAAGACAGATGATTTACATTGAGGACATATTAAATCTGTACCCATAATAAGAGTATATTTCTTTTCAGCACTCAGAGAGTAGACAGCTTGCAATGTAAAACACAAAGCTGTATTTTCACAGAAACGTGGTCATTCAGATACCACTCCTTATAGACAAAATTGTAATATTTAACAGTGTCCACTTATAATGGTATGGAATTGATATTATACAAATAATTAGGGAAAATATGTACCATAGAGATGTTTAATATTTCTTAGTCTTTCCATGGTGTTTTGTTCTACTCAGGCCTGCTCTCTCCCTCAGTATGGAAGTTCCCAAGGCCAAGAAGCATTTATTCAACTTCATCAACCCATGACATACATATTAGCATTTTAATTACTGTTAGCTATTTTGAGCTGTTAGAGGCTGAAAAATCTGTATTCCAATGCAGCATCAAATATCTACTGCAGCAAACTACTCAGAAATAATTTAGATCTAAACTTTTATTTCCATTGTATCTCCAAATACTGCAATCAACTTTCAGCGACCTTTGTAAAACCCCTTTTTGTATTCATGGAGCACATCATGCATACAAACAGTAAAGTACATTAAATGGCATGAGTGGATGCACTACATAATACATTTATTGTGTGATACAGTAGCATACGCCATTAAAGCAATTCTTTTAACGTAAGTCTCTTAGGAGAAAGGGGGTGGGGCTTTCAAAGTCACAGCCCTGTGACACAAGCCCTGGTACACCATGCTTAGATACTCCAAAAAACTACACCAAAAAATATTCCAGTCTTATGTTGCTATTGATTTAACTGTACACCCTCAGTCCCACCACTTTTTATTTTTTGCCAAGGTCATATACATTAAATGGTTCTGGTCATTTAACTGTACACACAAGAAACCCCATCAACTGTTTTAACAGCTGATTTTCTGGCATCAAGAAAGAATAGAAATAAACATACAAATTTATTTTACTTCATTCTAGACCTACCATCTCACAGTCTGGTACCATATACTATCAGATACAATACTTTACTAATTCTGTAATCTTCCCAAGTTGTATGTTGAACAACATATTTTAAATCTTTTGAAAGGCAGTTTTCCAGCCTCCGTATTTTCTATTAGGCTTAGAGATTTGCCCAGAAGAAAACAGAGCCCACAATGTTTCTTGCATTGTTCCTGAGGAAGATTTCTTAGCATACAATTTACTTGCACAGCAGAAAAGGAAGTATAGCTGAACACACACACACTTCCTACACTGGAAGTGAAGCCAACCTTGAAGACAGAGTTGCACATGGCAGTCTGAATGCTGTCACAGCTCTGATGTTGGTGATTTGGTAATTTTTGAACCCCTACGTATTTTGCACTCATCGAGCACCAACAGTACTCCTATGGATTCCTGGATCCAGTGAATGCTGAGATACTCACAACCTTCAGTGACTGTTAGCTCAGCATATCAAAGCACTGCATTCCTTTTTCAAAATCAAACCAAACTTGTCTTAAAACAAAGCAATATTCCGCATCACAGTGGGTTCCATGCTATTGCAAAGCCACTGGCTCACTCTGTCCATTCTTCTCTACACCCTACTAAAAAACCCTAAACCGTATAGCCTCACCACTGCCACTGCTTGTATTGTAATATCTAACAGACCTCTCTGAAGATCTAAGGCTAGAAATTGTACAGACAAATAACAAAAGCAAGGCCTGATCTACGAAACAGAGACTCTCTTCATCAGGCAGGAAACAAGAGGGAAACAGGAAAAGGTAGGGAGACAGGGGAGTGACACTGCAGTCAGGAGAAAAGACATCAGCCATAAAGCAGAAACTTAACTAATGCAAATTCAGCAATTTACGGGCAGCAGAAGAGAGGCTGAGTGTGGCCAGCTATCACAACAGGTTTTTGTAAAAGTACTGAACTTCCTCATGGTTACAAGTGGTTTTGAGAGATAAAGCTCATTCTATTGCCTCACCCCAAGTATCATGTTCAGCAATGTGAAAATGATGCGATACGTGACATGAAGCAGCATCAAGGGGTCACCTGAACTATCCCAGGGCCACAGAGAGAAATTAGCCACATCTGACTCAGCCATGGTCATGTCTAACCTTGTCTTAAAACCACCAACCATGCAGACTCCCCAGATCCTGGTGGCACCAGGACTACAGTACATCACTGCTTTTATTTTTGGAAAATCCTAGATTAATCTGCACAGTGCTGCCTTTGCCCATCAGTCTATTACCCTGCAGTACATTCGCTGATATTCTTTTCTAATAGAAACACTTCTAGCTTACCCTATAATCTCAGTTATACAGTATTTTCATAAAAGACACTCTATGAGTTTGATGTCATTTTGATAGTCTGTTATTTTACTGTGTGCAGCTAATGGTGCTTTTTCATATAACAGACATAAAATATTTCCAACGTTCTTTAATGATGATATTGATCAATTGGGTTTTTCTCTCTTTCTAGTTACAAATAGAAATAATAGATGAATTAAGATTAGCTTTTACATTGTGCTGGAAATGATTTTCTCCAGTAGCAAACTATTTGAAATATTTAATATTCCCTACTCAATGATGTTGCAATATTTTGTATTGCACATCACAAATATAATATACATACACAGTCCAAAGATGAGCCAGTGATGCCACACTAAATCTGAGGAATTTAACCTTAGAAACTGTGAAATTCTTCAGCACATGCTCAACACCCTCACACTGCAGTGAAGAGGACTTCCATGTCAATCTAAGTGACAGCTTGAGTAGCTGAATAACTCTAGGCTTCATTATTTTTTATTAACACAGAGTCCTTTTTCTGATGACAGAAATTGATCATATAATAACTGTGATATCCGAATTAAAGAGCATCTAGGTGCTTTACAGCTGGAACCCCCAATGGTCAACTACACAAAACATAGCTGGACAGGGCTTTCCATGAGCAGTTAAATCCAGCAACCCTCACTGGGCAGGAACAGTATACAAAGGCCAGGGACAACAAAAGTAGGACTGCCTCAGATTCAGTTTTCAATAGGCAATCACAGGGAATTCAACAATCACTGTCTGCAGTGACAACCATGCTATGTATATAGTACAGTCACAAACCAAGCTTAATACATCACTGAATTTCTGATACATTTCTTTTGACGTTATCACAGAAACAATTTCATAACCTAAAGACTAGTTATCCCCAGCATTCCAGAGGCAGGGGAGTACCCCCTTACTTATATAAGCAGTGCAAGAAGAGCAGAGTAGTGGGAAAACCTTTTTGCTCACTTAACAGACACTTAAATCTCCTCTTTGCAGCCCTGATGATTTCTTGTTTGGAATGATACAGTTCACACAACATACGCAGCATATTTCCAGCAATTACTTATCTCTGCCCTGCTGCATATATGACCCTTTCTCTTTCCATGTCTGAAGCACAGGTTGAATTCTACCTTCACAGAAACTGACTCTGTGTCTGACTCTTTTTTTTTTTTTTTTAACACTGTGCTGTAATATCTGCTGCTTCTTTCTTCTTGTGTTCTTACATAATAACACTCATAAACCTGTATATTTCAATAACCACCCACCAATATCTGCAAAGGGTTCAATTATCATAAAAGAAAAATGCCCATTTAAGCACCAAATTTTCTCAGCAATAAGACACACACAAGATCAAATACCAGATGACATACAGGTAACTAAAGTTCCCTCAAAAAAATTGTCTTTTTTTCTTACAATGCAGGCCAGCTGGCTTCATTATGAATTAGAAACACAAAATCTTCAAAACCAGCCCTGAGCTGTGTGGGAAATAAAATAAAAAATAAATACAGTTCAAGATGGTATCAACCTGAAAAAGGTAACAAACAGTAGGAGAAGAAGCCTCCCTCTGTGAACTGGTACAGACTCTTGGAAACCCTTCCTCAAACACACTGGATAAAGCATAAAACAACTTATGCCAGAAATTATAACCCAGGGATCCGTTCATGGAAGTCACTGCCTGGTTTCTGCACAACATGCTTCATTTCACCAGGATAACTGAGACAAAACTTTCTTCAGTACTTGTTTGCAGTGCAGCTTCAATGAAAAGCTTGCAGGTTTGAGGTTTTTTTCAACATTGGAAAGAAGACATTTCCTCTCATGAGTTTTCCTTGGCTGTTCAATATTTATTACAGATACTTAAGCAGAGCTTTTACTACCTAACGTTCCATTTCATATCAAAAAGATAACATCGATGCAGGTGCAATGCTGTCCTGTGGTCTCACAAAATTATGGCAGCTCAAACTTCCCCTGAACATAATCCTAACAGAATGTCAGCCCCATGACAACAGAGATTACAGCAAAACGCTAAATAGATTTTACTGGGACGTCTGTCAACATCTACCATCTGCAGCATGTATTTACATAAAAGAGAGAAAAACATGAAGGGCTTTTCATCTATCCATCCTCCCATCTCTCTGTCGTAACACACACGTCCTCTGTATGGCAGAGAACTGGATGATGAACCTGAAGCCTCCATCTAAGATTTGAGAGGGGATGGTAAGTCTTGGGCATTACATTCATTTATATAATGTTTAGCTCCACAGAAGTTGAAAATTTTGTATGAATCTGGGATCACTGCTGTGTTGAACTGCACAAAAACAGTGCAGTTTTTTCCATCTACCCACAGCGTCAACAGCAGGATTACAAAAGGGAATTGGTCAAGTGATGGCCCTTTTTCTGCTGCCCCCTTGCTTTCAGGAGCAAACCAGCTTTCTTCTCAGATGGAAGAAGTATCTTGGGATACCTTCCAAGCTTTTATCAGAAACTTCCCAGGGAATCAAAGTCACTAGCACTGGTCAGGAAGCTGAGAAATCAAGATGTGGGGCATAGAGCAGGAGGAAAAATGCCAAAAATTGCCATTAAAAAAAAATTGTTAATTGCTCTTTTTGCCTTGCTCCAGGGACAGAATATTATTTGCCTCCAGTAACAGAGGGCTGAAGAAACAAGTTACACTTCCACGGCAAAGGAAAGCTCCAATGGTTCCTAGCCCTTGCATCCCCAGATCACTGCACTTCACATTGGCTGGAGAACTAGGGAGAACTGAGGAAAACTGGGTTTTCCTGATCTTATCAGGAAGATTTTAATTTTTGCAAAGGGGAAGATCTGTGTTGACACCTAAGAGAGCAAGACAAAAGGCTGCACCTTTAGCCCAGGCCAAACCTGTCATTAATGCTGCTGGAAAAGGACCTGAAGATTGATTTATATTGCACTGCCATTGCTAAAGGCTGCTGTGCTTGTTCTTCCCAAGCTGCCATCCATCCCTCTTTTCCCTGTTAAAGATGAACCATGGATGAAATATCAAGCTCTGTCAGCAGTGGACAACCCCTGCCTGGTGGGGCAGAGAGCACTTCTGCCTTACAGGGTGCAAGGGTCCAGTCACAAATAAGCCAGTCACATTAAGGGGGCACATAAAGGATCTCAGGCGAGGAAGGAGATGAAAGATTTTGATTTATTCAATTAAATGCTTAGATCCTCTGCATTTACAGCCCCCTCCTTCTCCTTATCCCATGAGACAAGCAGTTTGGGAGTACTGTTAACCATGGGCACCTGGTTAACTACTCCTGTAAGAAGCTCTGCATCCACTCTCCTCAGATCAGCACAGCCAAGTCTCCCTTTCTAATCCCTTTCTGAAATGTAACAACTGCCATCACTGGGACATTTCTTTCCAAAGTAGTCATCATCTAAGTGCCAAACTCACTCTCAGTGGAAGATTTTCATTTAACCTTTTCTGCCTCCACACACACATATTTATTCTCCCAATAGCAACACAGATCCACTAGCATAGAGATATCAATAATGGGACTCAGCTCTTCTCTGTATATTATAGCTGTTTTCCTGAGGAGAATTAATCTTGGCAGCTGTCTGACAAGAGAGACTGTGTGGGAGGAAAATGAGTTTATCCAAAACTTGAAAAAAAACCAAAATAATCTTTGAGAGAACAAACTACGTTTAAACCCTTCTACTGAAGGAGAAGACTATTTACTAACAGAAAACACCCACCAACAGCAAAAAAATACAGAAGTATTGGTCAGAAAGGTAACAAAATGATCATGCATTTTTTCTTTTATTTATGTGGCCACTTTTCAAAATGTTTACATAATAAATAGAGCTGAGGCCACAGCTGTATTTATAGTACAGGAGACCAGAAGGTAAGTCACCTATGAAAATAACAATGAAGCTGTATTGGGTTTGAATGGCCTGGTTTTGGTAGCAGTGGGGCTGCAGGAGTGGCTTCTGTGAGAAGCTGCTAAGGCTGCTAGAAGCTTCCACCAGGGCTGGCAGAGACAAGCCCTGACAGCTCCAAAGACAGACTTGCCACTGGCAAGCTTGGGACAATTAGAAATGATGGTAATACCTCTGTGATAACACATTTAAGAAGGGGAAAAAAAAAAGAAGTTACTGCACAGTTGTAATTACCAGAGAAGAGTGGGGAGGGAATATATGAGAGGAACAACTCTTCAAACACCAAGGTCAGTGGAAAAGGAGGAGCAGGAAGTGCTCCAGGCACCAGAGCTGGGATTCCTCTGCAGACTGTGGTGTAGACCATGGTGAGGCAGCTGTGCCCTGCAGCCCACAGAGATCCATGGGGATGCAGAGATCCACCTGCAGCCTATGGAGGAGACCCATGCCAGAGCAGGTGGGTGCCTGAGAGGAGGCTGTGACCCTGTGGGAGGCCCATGGAGAGAGGAAGCCACACTAGAGCAGCCTGCCCCTGAAGAATTACACCCCATGGAAGAGTGACCCATGCTGCAGCAGTTTTGGGAGGACTGCTGCCCATGGGATGGACTCACACTGCAGCAGTTTGCAGCAGTTGCTCATGAGATGGACTCAGGCTGGAAGTTTGTGGAACTGTCTCCTGTGGCCCCCACACTGGCACAAGGGAACAACTCCTCTCCCCAAGCAACAGAAGAAACTACAAGTGATGAACTGACCACAGTCCCACTCCCTGTGTCCTTGCACTGCTGGAGTAGGAAGGAGAGCTGGGAAGGAGGGAGGGTGCGGGGAAGGTGTTTTTAAGGGTTCATTTTACTTTTCATAATCCTACTCTGATTTTGTTAGTGTAATAAATTCAATTCATATCTCTAATTACAGCCTATTTTGCCCATGATGTTTGGTGATTGATCTCTCCCAGTCCTTCTCTCAACCCATGAACCCTTCACTGAATTTTCTCTCCTCTGTCCTACTGGGAAGGGGACACAGAGTGAATTGGCAGGTACCTGGCATCCAGCCAGGATCAGCCCCCTACAGAATCAAATCCCAAGGTTTTGTTTTCTTTTAGCTGTGGTGGAGCAGGACAGGACTCCATTTCCCCATCCTGCTTCTGCTGTACTAGCTAACAAGGCAATATGAAGTATATCCATATTTCTGATTCACTTTTCCAGGGCAATCACACTGATGAAACATACCACTGGCCCTCATTATTAAAAGCAAAGTTTGCTCTTACAGAAGCTGTATTTCCCCTTGCCCACAGGGAAGACTCTCTAAAGGTCCCCTTGCTCTGAGACTGTGTTGTGACCTGCACTTAGGAAGCTACACATTTTGATGTCAGTGTGGATACCTGCACTTTTTTCTTGAACAGTTCAATAGGACAACATGCTATGTGACAACACTACATGTACCTTCATTCACTGCCTGGACTACTTCAGGCTTAAGCAATATGAATCTATTAAAAATGTTAAGACCATTGTATTTGAGATGGTTCTTCAAAACAAAGATTAGTTTTCCTGGATTTCTAGGAATTTAATAACATTCCATTCCCACCCCCTTGACTGCCATGATGTTTATCATATAACTGCTGTAACTTTTTTAGCATAGCTCCAAATTATTTTGGTTCAAACATACAGTAAATTCTGCACAACAAAGCATTTTTGAGCATTTTAAAAGACATGCAGATCATGGAAATGATGCAGTAACCTGTTTGCATACTGCTGTGTCATCTGTCTTAGACTCCTGAAAAACTGACATGGACCCACAAGGGACTTGATTAAAAACATTAATTAATTGAGTGAACATCTGTGCTGTTTTTCAGCTAGTAACTAAAATTAGCTAGGCATTGTAACCTCCTTAAAAGTGAAAAGTATACAGAGTAAGTGCAGCCCACTTTCTCACATCTGGGTAGGGCCAAGCAACTTTTTGCAACAGTGTTTACCATAAAGGTTCCTGAGCGGTTTTTATAGCCCGTGGTGGAAGTTTTCTTCCAGGCTAGCCTGAAAACAGGAACATTTTATTCTTGGCTTCACACATTAACATATTAACCATGACAGTGCTGACATTTGTTTCTAAGTAAAATTGATCGTAAATGGTCTAGAGAGCTGCCATTACATTCAAAAATTACTTTTAGAGTTTGAAATTAAGTACTGTCAACACAACTCATGTTTCCATTTATACGCAAATTTGACAGGAATTTTTATGGCTTCACGTAGAAAAGAAATCTCATATAGAAAAGAAGAAGGGAGATAAGACTAATGATTTTAATTGCTCTCAAATTGTATTACATAAAGCAACTGACCTATACGGTATAATAAGAGCTCAAGGACTATTCAACAGGGCAGGCTAGATGAGAAAATGTCATGTTACACATGGAAATGAAACACTGTTTCATTCCTCTTCCATTTTCCAGCACAAACCACCAAGTCAGAATTCACCCAGGGTCGTCCTTTTTCTCACATGGGAGATATTCTGTTATTTAAACACAGCTTTATTCCCTGAAATCAAAGGAGGGAGCCATTGGTATGCAGTACCAGGATGAGGTGGAGATTATCAGGAAAAATGAGATTTCACTGCATGTGACAGAAGCCAACTGGGAGCATAGAAACTGCAAATATCAGATGACTACAAAAGGGAACATCTCTGAAAAAGAAGGTAGATTCACTTAAGCTGCTCTTAATAGCAATGCAGACACTTATTTTAGAGGTATCAATGCAATAACCAGTCTGGAATTAGTACAGGAGTGCTCAGACATGTAATATTAGGCTGCAGTGAGAATTTGTGGTTTCATACAAATATCACAGGTATTTGTAAAATTTTCAGAGACTTACAGAAATGTTTATTTCTGAAGAGCATATGGGATGACTCTGCACAGTGACTGCACCCAGCCACTACTTTTCAACATTCTAAATTAATTGTGTGCTTTTCCTCTTAAATTTTCTCATGCATTTTCTCATGAATGACTTTACAAGACTAGGTGGTTCAGAGGCAGGAAACACATCTCAGGACATTTGCTTTAGTATCCACTAATTGTAGATTTTCCCCAGTGATTTAGACTCTGATCCCTGCTCAGTAAACAAAACAACAGAAGCCTGTGAATTTCTGTTCAAGGCAGGTTGGATATGTCTCTGCCTCATAACCCCTCACCTGTATCTGGTTTCTCTTTAGAGAAGGGGACCAGGAAGAAGTACCCTAAAGCACCCAGCTATCAGCATCTCAGGACAGAGTAATGGGGCAGGCAGCACCTGGAACCTGTGTGGTTCCCTCACATGCCTCTCAACCACAGAAGTTACTAGCTATAGGCATCCTAGTTGGACCTGGGCCTGGAATTACCTGAAATTTCTGCAGAAGCAGGAAAATTAAGCTGGGAGCTCATCATTCCTTGCTTGCCCTGGTGACACAACAACAATTATGATCTTATTTAACCTATTTTCCTCTTCTTCCTACTCATTGTCATGGGTGATTCAATAACACAAATCTGGCAATCACATTCTGTCTGGAATAAAATTGTTTCCCCCTCTTCGCAGTGCAGTGAATTGAAAACTTACTGAAGGATTAAAAAATAATCTATTTGCTGTCATGATATCATTCCTCAGGCCGACCTACTTTCTTTGGGCAGTAAATATACTTTTTGTCCTACCTGGTCCAACTTCAGCCCAGTATTAAACTGGTGCAAAAATTCTGCATATAAGGAAAAAGAATTTGTCAGTGCCAGCTCATAGCCTCCCACAAAAGGGGCATTTTTCTCCTGTCTGAGAGGTTTATGCTTCTGAAAACTGAGCACACTATTTGTAGACTGCAATCAAGAGCCTCTAAAAGAACTACTTAGGTTTCACAGCCTACACTCCTCTAGTAACTGGTGTTTATACTATTCCCTGAGAAAAAGGGACTCTATGATGATTGCTGAGAAAGTGCCACCATTCATACCACAAGGTATTCAGGGCTGAATAACCCATGGGTAGCAGGATTCATGGAGGGGACAACCAGAGATATTCCTCAGATGGCCTCTCCCCACATTACAGAGTGCAGAGAGATGTCCTGGTGACTATGGCATCACTGAGCCTTACTGGAGAGAGGATGCATCTCAGAGAATGACTACTTCTAACAGTGAAATAAAAATAAAAGCTGAGGCTATTTGGGAAGTGTGTGCATACAGAAGCCACCAAGCTTGAAACAAGCATGGGGGGAAAAAAAACCCATAATCGTAGCCACAGATTTGATCATCATCCTGATCTCATAAAAAAATGGTGTGTGTCACAAAGAAAATATGACAGCTGCACATAATGATGAAATACTTACCCTGGAGTCCTTTTCCAGACGAAGCTTGTGTTGAAGGCTGCGTCTTCTCCTGGCTTTAGCAAGGCCATTGTGATAAAAAAAGTATCCAGATTCTAAAAAAGGGAGCTGAGGAAGAGAGAGAGAGGAAAAAGAAAAGTGTCCATCATGGAGTTATCGGCTGTTAATAAGGATGACAAGAAAACTTTTACCTGTGAAGTGATTCAGGAATCTACAATACAACTTGTGAAGAGTTATACCAAAGAGCCCAAATCACTCTTGAGAATGCCACTCCTAAGTTACTTTTGAGAAGTGCACCCAGCAGCATTAAAGTTGTTTGCTACAGGTGTATAGTCATAACTTCCCTTGCATACACTTGGCACTCTTACCACCTTACATTTAAGGCCAACAGTGCCAATATTTCTGATGGGCACCCAAAATCACAAGAGGAATCATGCCCTATTTCCTGAAAAAAACAGAATGAAAGAACAAAATCAATTGCACAAGATTTGAAACTCCAGAGAGCATCCCTCACCAAGAGAGCCTTACACAAATGCTTTGCTGAGCTGTTGTAACATGCCCAAACTGACACCGTAAGATGGAAGGCAGAAAGCAAAGAGATTCCCACTTTCAGAAAAATACGATACTTGGAATTTATTCTGAGCACCCCAAAATGGGACATACAAAGCATATTAAGAAAACACAGCTCAGTGTTCAGGTGGAAACAGTGTTCTGCACCTTTAATGTCCAAGACATTTCAGAAGCAAGCAAATGCCTCTGAAGGGCTTCCCATTATTAAAGGCATTTCTCTCCTCTGGACTGGCAACAGAAGTTAGTAGAAGTAACTGAAGGCTAGTAGATATTTAGCTTTTAGAAGGCTAAAAGACATAGTGTTAGGAGAACAGCATCCCACTTCCAGCACTTGATTAGGAAGTGACACTTGAATCTCAAATGATCAGTTCTTTCCCCATTTGAACTTAAGAGGGACATTCCAGTTGAACATTTAAATCTAAGTAAGTAACTGCACATTTTTAAACTAAGCTTGTCCTTGTAAAAGTTGAAAAAAATGGTTGGGAAGTTATATGTTAATGCTGTGGATACTTCAAAGGTTTGCTTAGCCTGCATGTAAAATACCTTTTTAAAAGAGATATTCTAGAACAGCTATGACAGCCTGCACTCCTTTTTATTATCTATACTTCATGATAACAAAAACATCTTAGCAGGAGTTCAAAGTTCTTTACTGAAATACCAAGGCTGATGCCTAGGTAGAAAAAATGTTGAGAAAACCTGGGCTGAATACAGGTAGCAGCATCATGCTGCAATAAAACAGATTCTGTTCTTGTATACTGGTATGTACAGTGCACAAATACAAATTACCTTCTACGAAATTATCTCCTGTTTCAGTCAATCTATCACTATATCTGGTACACTTCTACAAACATATTTTACTATACATGGGAAGCAGTGTGCAAATAGAAGATAGTGAATTCTGAAAGTTTAAAATATGGTCATTCCAAAAATGAGTATGCAAGTTTGGGTTTTCTTTTCCTTCAAAGTGCTTTTTTATGTTAATTGAAACATTTACTATCACTGAAATGAAAGCATTTCATTTTCATGTTAAAGTTCCATTCTGTATGATACATAAATGTGAAGTAACTTTAAAAAAATCAAAGCATTCTGTTGTGATAAAAAAGACCTGTTTTAAAGTGTTTATACAAGATTAAGAAGATTTCATCAAAATCATTATGGTTCCCTGGAGCTGATCTGTATGGCTGACTGGAGAGCTTTTCTGGAAGAATAATCAGAATATTTGGCTTCAGCTCCATACACCTGTGAAAAATACAACAGCTGAGGTAGAAGGAGAAAGAAGGCTATGAAAGCTCACAGTAGAGGCCACAAAAGTCTCCTGCACTTTGTATATATCCTCAGGGTCAGAGCTCTGAAAGTTCAAATTCTGTCTGGGTTTAGGTAATTGTTTTAAAAAGCAGATTTACATTTTAAAAAACATTTTAACAGTTTTAAAAAACAGATTTACATTGTATCTAAACCATCTTTACCAACTGGGTATCAGGTATTTACATAATCCAGAGTTTGGTAATAGATCTGGCTCCCCAGGAAAAGGCCGTTCCCCCACATTGGATACATTACTCTATGCCTCAAAAACATGAAGGGGAAAAAAAAAAATCTAAATAGGCAGATTAGTTACAGCTTGAAATCCATCCTGGTGTGCTATCCATTACCATCCTTTGCTGTCTACAGCCCAATTAGCCCTCTAATTCTCTCCGTGAAATCAGGCTACTTTTCTTCCTTTTATTTCAGTATCAACCATTAAAATCAAATACAGTCAAATATTGATCTTGATACTCTCCCATTAAGGATCAGTTTAAGCAATTTTAAAGATATCTGGAGGTATATAACAGATATTTGCTGTTTATTTCCCATATAAGGTTAGTTTCTAGAACCTCTTAGCACGAAGCAATATTGTATATAGTAACCTTTTAAAGCTAGTGTATTCAAGTTCGACCATAAGCAATTACAATTAGTACAATAATGACCAGACTTATGGACAAAGACTAAGATTATTCTACTCTCTCCACAGTTATCCCAGTAATCTTTGAGGAACTCGGATATTTTCCGTTTCACATGGTTTTTCACACCCAATCAATTAAACCTAGAGGGGGAAACCCAGGAAGGCAGCTCAGAGAGGCAATACCTGAAAGATTATGTGATCCAGCACTGTGAATTGTGAATAATTAATAGCAGAAACCAAGCAATTTTCAGGAAGAATCTAAACTCTGCAGTAAATCCTTGAAATCAATGAACATACACATAGGAGGAATCAGACACCAGGGAAAGGGTCTAAAATGTCAGACTTTGATGAGGATTTTGCACTGAGATCTGTGAATACCACAAGCAATGACTGAAATTTCCAATTCTGAGGGACTCCTGCTAGCAAGCCAGTAACATCTTGGCTGCAACCAAATGGAGGACACAGGTAGCTCATAGCAGGATTTACATTCCCACTGTCAGCCACTCCAGGAAGTCTCTCTTGATTTGGAGCTACAGCAAAGGAAATAATAGTGAAATGAGCAGTGCAAATAATGAACTGAAATGAAAACAGATCTCCTGTACATAAAGACTCCAAAGTGTCATCAGCAGTATCTGCTCTGTAATGTGGTAGCTGTAAAGCTGGAATTGTTATGGAGTAAAATTCCTATTCTGGCAACAGCAGGCTCAGCGTGTGCCATGGAACAATAATGCACTCAGCCTGGTGGCTCAGGTTCTTTTTGTAAGACAAAAGCAAAGCCTCCTGCCCTCAAAATTAGCAATTAAGTAAGATAACTAATTATTGGATAGCACTTTAACATTCAACTGAGGAGGATTATTTAGAATTAGAAATGGGCCTACTTACTGCCTTGATGTATAAATATTGTCCATTACAAGGCACGACTTTCAGAATCTCAGGAATTACAAGCACTTCATTACTTGCAGTATTTGTATAAAAGTACTGGTGAAAAATACATGCAAGCAAAACCAGAATCACAAATACAAAAAAAAAGCAAGTAGAGCAAAACATTTTATATCCACCTGTCTCCTCCTTTTCTTCATATTTGCAGCCTCTTTGTGGTTATTAATAACACTTTCTGAAGCAAAGATGAAATGTATTTAAGCCTCTTCCTGAAGGATGTGGACCAGAAATTAACTTTTAAAAATTCAGTGATCAACTAAATGCAGGAAAGAAAAACTCTTTCAGTGGAAGAGGCTCAACTGAGAGCAAAGTAGACTTGATGATCTTAGGGTCTTTCCCAACCTTAACAATCCATGATTCTATGAAAATGGTTAGGGTGTACCATTTGGTGTGGAAAGAAGCAGGAAAAGTTTCATATTGCCCACAGTTTTAGCACCAATACATCTGAGGTATCTTAGCTGTTCTCAGGCTACTGCTGAACCACAGAAGTTGAGGTGTAATTATTACTGAAATAAAAATAAGTAAGCTAAATTCATGGTTCTCAACCTTCCTGCACTCTCCTCCTTACACTCTTTCCCCAGAAAGAAAAGGGAGTGACTCTGTGCTGCTGGAAGAGGGCTGTAAACACGCAGCTACAATTCTCCCCTGCCAGGCCCAGGCACTGCTCCTGAGAGATGCCATTCCCCGGTACTGAAAGGGAGAAAAAGACAGTCCACTGCTGAGCCCTCAACTGCTCTGAGAAGGAAAAATCAGGTATCAAGTAGCCTGCTCCTCAGAGAAACCTGAGCCAGGATGGGGCAGCACACATGGTTCCCTCAGAGCTGATGGCTCCCATCCCATCTTGTCTACTTGACAGAGAAAATCAAACTGCCCTTCTTCCTTGGTCTTGCCTTGAACAATATGTACAGTGACACCAGTTGCAGTTTTGCCTGTCACAAAGCAAAGGAAATCAATATCAGCTGCCAAGCTGTGAAGAAGTTTAAAGAAAAGCCAAAGAAAGACTAAAATCAGATACTGCTCCTCATTCTAAAACTGCAGCAACTGAGACCACCTTGGGCAGAGCTAACACTTAAAACAAGCATCAGAATCTCCTGACCAGAAAAGCCCATCTAGCAAAGGTATTATGAAGCAGCAATAAATTCTTAAGAAAATACCCTAGTCGAATAAAGCTGCCAGTGGCATCAATACTTTATCTGGCTCTCAGGGAGAGGTCCAGCATTCACAGCCCGTCACTAGTTTCAAGAGGTAATATACAATACAAGATAAAGATGAACATTGTTTCCACGGCTTACCTTTAATATCAAATTTTACTGGCTCCTTATCTTCAACATCGCATTTTACTGCCTCGCTACAGAGCTCTACATACATTATGGTGCCCACAAAAAGCTTAAGAACAACCTGGATTGCCCTCTCTTGTTTTAATGGGAACTATCTCTGCCCAGCCTTCCCATACTGCCTTTCACACTGTTTCACATAGTACAGAATCCCTTCAGTATACTGCTGGCTTTTGTGCATCGTTTCCAATGATTTCTCCCCAATACTGTAATATTCTAAAACCAGTTTACTTTAATCTTTTGTTAAGGTGCCTCTCCCAAGTTACTAATGGGGACAAGTCTGCAACAACTTTCTTTTGAGCAGAATAATTTATAAATACAAGTGAAGGGCAATTTATAGCAAGTTACTGCCTTCTTTGGTCACCAAAATTCAGCATAAATGGATCTGTCAGTGAATGCTGATTCACAGAAAGCCCTCATTCAGCCAGGCTAACAATGACCCTCCTCAGAGCTCCTTGCCTGCCTTAGTATGTGGCCATGGATGTGAGAGTTCAAACACTGGTGCTAAAGGAAAAAAAAAATATCCATACCCCAAATAATAATTTTAAAATAATTTTTTGTTTTTTAAAGTATAACACAAAACATCTCTCCCCACAGGGTCCAAGCACTGCCCAAGCATCCCTCCTGACTTTGAAAGGAACCATAAATTGACACAGGTGAGCTCTTTCATCCCAGAAGAATATGACCTAAATCCAGTACAAAAAAAAAAATGTATCCACAGGCCTCACACACCTTCAGTTACCATTGTAAGTGAAGCACAACAAAGTACCTTGCAGCAGAAATCAGAAACCTTTTCATCCGAGTTTCACCAAATGCACTGAGGATGCTTATAAATATTCAATATGAATTTTTCAACTCTCTCTAATTTTCCCTCACCTCAATTAGCATTAGAAATCATTTTACCTTTAAATACACAGAGAGGAGCCAGGTCTGAAGTCAAAAGCCTGCACTCACTTTAAGGATGATGGCCATGTAAGAGGAGAGCCAGCTAGAAACACAGGCAGCCTCAGGCACCGAAATGATACAGAACAAAGCACGAACACGAAAGGATTAATTCAAACATTGGCAGAGAAATGTGAAATAGCACAGGGGACTAAAGCTGCACCAGAGATCACTCAACATGAAATCCAGTCTACTGTGTCCCCATGGCCCCAGGCAAGGATTTCACACTTTCTCATTTGTGTGCTATAATTACTTCAAAGGCTCAAAATAAGGATCTCAGGTGGAGCCACACGGTTTGTGCAAGCTCCAACAGCCCCAAAGACTGGCACAGACAGGCCCAGGTCTGAGTGCTATAACTCAGTCTTCCTTGCTCAGTTCTCATTGTACCTGCTGCCTCCACCAAAATCTAATCTGCTCCTCTTGGCACATCTGGCAGGTGGAGGTGTTATAGCCATAGCTTCAGCAGTCCCAAAAGGTACATTTCGTATTAAAACATCATCAGATCATCCTTGTGAAATCAATTCATTAACACAAAATGAAACATTCTCTTACAAAGTAATTCGTAAATGCCTGACTTAGACATTTTTCATGTGTTTTCAGCTCTGTTTCATATAAATAGCCAACCATCTCTTAAAGGAATCAGCAACATGTGGTGGCAATAAGAAGGGACCAAGACTGAGTAGAGAGATACAAAAGTCAATGGAAATATTGTAACACACATGATAACAAAGCCACATGTTATTGCTATTTAGAATAGTGGTTATTCTGTGAGAACACAGCAACCCTGCTTTAAAAGTTCTATTACATCTTCTCAAGCCAGCAGAAGTAGTTTCCAATGGTTTCTGAAAGGTTTCTGTACCCCCACAGCAAAATATCTTTTCCTCTGCAAACAGTGTAAAGTCAAAAGTGATGTCCAAAGACTTTGTAGAATATACGCCTTTGGATTTTATTTTATCCAAAAGGATAAAACAAAGCCTTTTGCCTAGTCCCTCCTGCATGCAGCAAGAACAAGGTTAAACAGTCTCCTCAGTAGCACATGAGGTATTTAATAAAAACCTGGAAGTAAATTAAAGAAACTGAACCGGTTGTGGACTGCTACTACACTTACATGTCCAATCGGTTCATGTGGAATTCATCTGAATGCTCTGTACAATTCATGGCATAAGAAAAAGAGGCCCTTTCAAAGCATGATTTCTCTCACTTATCTGAGGTGATAAAATGTTAAAACACAAGCAGAGCTGAGCCCTAGGAGCTCTTTCACTCTGAAGTCTGTAAGAGAAGCACTGCTGTTCAGGTAGATCAAATCTGATGTTAAATGGCTATTGTAATTTTCTCATCAGTTTTGTTGTCACATTACCCCACCCAGTGCTTCCAAGCACTTATAAAACACTGCTCCATTGGTTTGGTTACAAGTTTGTGATATATGGAATTTGATCTGCAATTGAATGAATCACACAGGTGTAAGGTTTTACTGTATCTGTATCACTGTTAAGTTTGTCACTGAAGAGCTCCATCTGCAAGCACATAAAGTCATACAAGTCATCTGTGACAATACTCTGGATTTGCTGATAGTTTTATCACTGAATTGGAGAAGCCATTTGGCACTTTAAAAATGGTTATTCTAGTTTATGGGAATGGATCTGTGCAGTTTAGAGAATTTTATCTGTTACTCCCCAATCACTGTAAACAGCATTATCAATTCTACCACATGCCTTATTGAAAGCAGGATACTTCACAGATTTCGAGGAGAATGTTGTTGCTTATACACTAGCCCTCAAATTAGACTGTCTGGGTTATCCAGATTGCAATTACCTGGAGTAGGTGATTATTATTGTTTGGCTGACAGGCTGAAGTGAAGGCTGAGCAATCATCATTATGTCCTCTTACATAAATGTTGCGTGCATGTGTGTGTGTGCAAAAAGAGAACCTCAGGTAAGCCCTGGGCACCAGAAAAAATTCTGGAGTTCAGCACCAACAAAGTCACTGGGAGCATCTACCAATTGTGTTGTCATTTTTAGCAGCAACAAACGACCACTGGGAAAAGGAGACAACCTCTCCAATTACTCAGCTACACAACTCCATAACAACCTCACAAACAACAGATAAACATACACATCATTTAGAATAATTAAGTAAATATTATTTCATCAGAAGGTGAATCAATTAAATTTTCTTAAAGCAGGTATGTGCAGCACAAAATATTTTTCTACACAAATTGGGAGAATTTTACCATCCCATTAAAACAATACAAAAACACCTCCAATCCCTTAAAAACAAAACAAAATAATAACAAAGGAACAAAACAAAAGAAAATAAACATACACAACTCCCCCCCCCAAAAACCTAAACAAACAAAAGTGAGAAAAGAAGCCAAACAGAAATCAGATCCCAGACATTCTTTAGAGACAGTTGGTCAGTACTTGACTCAGATAATTAACCATAACTCATTTAGGCTGAGGCAGCCAGTGGTCTAAGAATAAAGGGGCGGGGGGAAGGATGGTAATCCAGAAGTGGCTTTGCCAGTTCTACATTTTATTGACAATGATGAATAAAATTATGGCTATGCCTGTCTCCTGCTTGGAGCAACGGAGCTCCTCAAGGTATCCTGTCACTTTTTCGATGTTCTACTGTGTTTTCAAAGCATCTTCTCAAGATGTTCATATCCTGTAAAAGTTTTCACACCTCAAACGACCTTCTCTCCAAGATCATTCAACCCATGACCATTTCCTTTGCTATTTCTCTCTCTGCTTTTGCTTCACATGGTAGCAACTCTGCTCTGGAACAGAGTCAGAACTAAATCTCCAAAGATATGAGTTTCAGTATCTTCTTATATTAGGAGAATCTTGGGCAATTAGAGCTGTAATATTGTTCTTTCAGTTGCTTCCCATGTAAAA
>VZTT01071185.1:32852-43270 GCA_013400855.1 Buphagus erythrorhynchus
CCATATAAGGAAGAGATTTACCTCTCTGGCTCTAGCTTGGTATCCAACAACTATTTGAAACAGCAATTTTCTCTACTTAATAATAATAATATTTAAATATATATTTGCTGGGTTTCAGGTTTTTGCAGATTGGTTCTTTGGAGAAAGCCTTTCTGATGTATTGCCATCTTATTCACCTGGTAAGCAAATAATCTAGTTCAGTCATGACTATCTGGGACACACTTGCCAACTGGTTTGATGTAAACACTGAGGTCACTATTTCCATTTGCTTTCTGTGGACAAAGTAGTCAAAAATGGAAATCTGCACAGAAGTTTTGTTTGAGAAGGCAGGTAATAAAGGACAATGTCCCAGTTCACTCTTCGTGAAAGAGCTATCACTACTCAATTTATTTATTTATAATCACAGCCTATAAATGGAGAGAGTGGCCAAGCTCATAATTTCATTTTTAAGTCCAAGCTCCTGCTACTTGCTGAACACAGCCAGTGCAGCTGAGTTACACTGCTGAGCTACTGTCATAAATCTATGACCAAACTATATTTCACACTGCATGATAAACTGTGTGTCGTGGCCACTCAGAATTTCACACTGTACACACTGAATTCAGCTCTCTCTGGAACAGTGCTTTCTGTGGCAAAACACAGCCTAAGCCTGCTGAGCTGAAATTAAATCTTTGCTTTTTCAGTGAACTCATGAGAGTTCAATGCAGAGCTCACCTTGATTTACAAGAGCAACACACTAAACTTTGACAAATACTTGAGCAGTTCAGCTTCCTCCTGCCAGAGGCCATGGATGCATGGAAGTGTTGGGCTGCTCACTGCAATATTTATAGCCACTATGCAGTAGCATCCTGTAGAGACCTGACCCATTTAATTATCTGAAAAAGTTGGAAGAAAAAAAAAAACAGAAATAAAGAAGAACAGGGTTTCTGATGACTGGAATAATACTGCAGGACAAAGGTAAATTTTACACCTATTAACAGCACTGAATTTGCTACTACTGCTCAACAGAAACTACCCACCCATTCTGTGGACTGGAACTGCACAAAAGGGTTTCTCAGCTATAATATTTTAGTAAGAACTGGCAGAATTTATCATTCATTTAACAATTTGGCTTCATTTCTAGCTCAGAGAACATTCTGTTTGGAAATGGACATTTCTCAGAACTTACTAATGGAAACTATCTACTGGATAAATTCTATCTATGTTTTGGCAACTTTGCAACTGCTTTATTACAAGTGTTTGAGACTTGAGTTGCATGTATCAATTTTAATTGAACAAGTCCATAGGTGGATGAGGTCAAGGGTCACATGCAAACTTCTTTTTAGCTACACTGAGCAGTAACTGTTACCAGCATAACTATTCCAGGAAGTCTAGAAGCCCTTATGTTGTTGCTTTTGCTTGGTTTTGTTTGTTTGTTTTACTGAAATCGACATGGTCTTACTGTTGAAAGTGCCAGTGGAAATTAAATTTCTGCTAATATTGTTCTGACTTGGAATGAGTCAAACATGTCAGTACTCCTGCAGTGACAGTAATAGCACTGCAGTTGGGTTTGTTTCCCCACTTTAACCACATCAGTATAGTTACAGCAGTAAAAGTTTTCCTAAGAGTTGGTAGGGTCTTATATCTCGTCACTTGTCATGTTTTGTGAAGAAGATAGAAGGCTATCTTTCACACAACAGTTGGATTTTCAAAATGACAACACAAATTCAAACACCTCTGTCCTTTTCTGAAAGAGCCAAGTAGCAGACTCAGTCTCTGGGACCATTTGCCTGCTAATAAGCAAATGCCAAGGATGCCACAAGATCTCAGAAGGAAGCATTTCAAGCCAGGAATGAATTGATAATTTCTTTAGGTCTAAGACTTCAATCTGGATTTGAACTCCCAAACTACAAACAAACTGCCCTCCCTCATTTGCAGTACCCTAAACCATCTGGGTCTGGTTAGGCATGATAATAAGATCTGTCCATCCAGCCTGATGCAAAAACCCGAGTCTTCAGAGCAGGGGACTCTTGCAATAAACAGTTATCCTTTTGCAGCACAGCTCTGCAGACGAAGGTCAGGGGACAGATTCAATTCTGGATATGTTAACAGCTACAAATGTCCGTATTGCCTCCCAGTAACAGACCTCAGACTGCTTTCAGCACCTGAAAAGCCTCCCTAGAAAAATGAGAGCTTTCAGTAGGACCACGGACAGAGCTACAGCATGTGGGTTCCCAAACGCCAAACATACAGAGGCAATTCATATATCTGTATGTTGCAGAGCCTAGGAAGAGGCTGAAAGAGTCATCTTCAAGAAAGCTAACTGGGCAGAAGGAAGGAAACCCCAGACTGATGGGGCTAGATGGCAAGAGCTAGGCTAGTACACAGCATGTTCACTCCCTGATATTCAGGGAACGCTGTCCACTTCTAACATGTTTTCTCCTTGACACTGGCAAAACTAAATATAATGCAAATGAAAACCAATAATTGCACATTCCCCACTGGACTGCAGCATCAAAAAATAAAAAAAAGTGAAAAAACAAACTGCACTGGTGATGCAGTTCTTGGGTCTCTACCATGTGTTCTATTTTGCAAATGGGTACAAACAATATGGAATAAATAAAATTATAAATGCAGGCAGCTTTATAAACAGCCAGAATTTCATAAGTCTCTGTTTACTGAGCTGTGGTTCAAGAAACAAAACAAAAATCTGTAAAGGTAAGGTTTAATCTGCATGTTTTGCCAAGAAACAATTACACCACATATTTAAAAGAGTAATGAAGCAATTACAGTCAGGATCTACAGTAGGGGAGACTGACCTTATTGTTTTACACTCAAGTGTAAAATCTGACAAGGTAATTATTTTACAGCTCAAACAGCAAACACTCACCATCAAGAAACAGTCTGAGGCTTTACAGAAACTTGTTACAAATGTGCTTGAACCTGTGGTTTACAGATCTTCTCGATAATTTACAGCTTTCACGTGCATAATTGATGACATTTAAGTAACAGGGATTTTTTTGTTGTTGTTGTTGTTCCAAGTTAGCCAGTGTTTGCTCCTGGCGCTGTTTCTGCATCCAAGGCAGAACACAAAGTATTAAAAAAAAAAAAAAAAAAAAAAACGCAAGGTAAACACCTATTTTCCAGATTTAGAGGTTGATCAGCACAGGAGGGCATTTTAAGGTTTTAGTATGCACATCCCAGGATGAAATGTTCGGAATCCCTGACAGAAATCCCAACAAAGCACTCCCAAGGCTGCAACTTATTATTCTGCCTCTTGTTCTGCCTTCTACGTCACATCAACTCCCACCTCATGGGCTCCCAGCATAAATGCAGGAAAATGGGTTGCTGCAGTAAGAAATATAGCTTCTTTATGTGTTAAATTTTGCTTTTGATAAGTCTGTATTTATGCAATGTAAAGGGAAAAAAAAAAAAAAAAGAAAACTTGAATGCTCATAGTGTTTCATCAAGAAATTACTGGTTGGTTCCACAAAGCCTATCCTCAACCAGCAGCCTCCTAAGCAAAACACAGGAAGCAAAGAAGTCACAGCTGTGAGAGGTAGTTTCGCAAGATTTAGAGGGATAAGGTGATACAATAAGGAAAAAATAGATCAGCTTTAGGCAACATAAACATAAAATTCTCCATGTTTTCAAGTCCAGATTTTCTTATTTTAAAATCTGAGGCCACTGAATGTGAATTATTTAAAACTCTTCACCTCAATGCTACTAGAAGCAGAATATTTAGCCTTTTAGTTATGGTGGCATCTTGTGGATTGTCTCAGTCTTGCTGTTGTTGATGAAATGGAAAGAGATGCCTAAACTCTGATCTCCAAATAGAAGATGTTTCTAAATGCATCTTCCAACTCTCCTTGTTAGAAATTAATTGAGAATTGCAAGGCAAGGTCAGGAAGCAGCTTTTTTCAGCCTGCATTAAGAAATGTATTCTGGTGACAACCATGCCAAGAGGCAAATAAATCAAATGGAAGAAAAAAACCCCAACTGAAACCAAAAACTTGTTCTTTTTGCAGTTCTTAAAATATTAGGGGGCATTCTCACAACTCCTGAATGCTCAAAGATGGTAAGACTAACCATTTTAAGAAAAGAATATGTTTTATCACAGCATCTGTTTCACCAGAAATACATAGAATCAATTTTAGCAGGTAAAAATGGATTGAAAAAAATGCAAATATTAAAAATAAAAATCAAAGAGCACAATCAGCATTACAAAGATGTCTGTATTCAGGATTAATTCAGGGAAGATTAAAGAAAAACTGACTACTGGTTTTGACACATTAGGTGCCTAGACCTAAACAAAAGCATCTGTTTATGTAAGCACCAAGCCCTTCTTAATCAATTCATCAAGCACTGAATTTAAAGCACACATTTAGCCTACCTGGTGTCTTGTAGTGGTCTCAGAATGATGGTAGGAAGCATGGCCAAAGAATCAATTAGAAAGTGCATCATGCAGTCCATAACAGTAATCTTAAAGGCAATGCTTTCTCATGCATTTCTACAGAAATCTGCTGTTAAGCAAATGTAATATGCACTTACTCAGAGATTGCTTGTTATTGGGGAAAAAAAACATGTGCACTAAAAATGCATAATTTAAAAAACAGCTCCTAAAGTCATGTTAAAAGAGATCTGTGATACCCTAACAGGCACAAAATAAATCTTTTTCATACACATATTAAATTCACACACAATAAAAAAAAGAGGACTCTGCTCTTGCATTCCTACTGGGAAAGCCCCTGCACTGAAATAAAGGTGATTATTTTCAGACCATGGCTCTCCTCCAATATGAGTAAAGTTAACCGGATTTGTTTTAAGTAAATAACTCAATATATCATCCCAACAGCATGTGTCATTTAAGTATCTAAAAGATCACCTCTCTTTGTGATGTAATGGGGGAGGGGGTGCTGCTGGTATTTTTTGAATATTTCATTAGACAGTATATCTACATATCTACACATAGTACTTTCCCTCGAGAGTTTCCCACTAACAGCTCTGTGCTTCCCTACATAAGGACACATTCAACTTCCTGCACTGTCGACATCGCCATGAGAGCTGAGTCTGCAGACTGCAAGCTGCTAGACAAGCCTGATGATAGCAAAACAGAGAGGAGATTCTTCAGCACTACTGAAGAGCCACTGGCATAAATGGCACAAGCTTCTATTAGTGGCCAATTATCACCACCCAAACCCCGTTAAGAATAGAGATTGCTATCACCCTCTCACAGACCATCCTCCAACACACCCAATAGAGTGTCAAACCCTACCAACTTTTCCTCTTCCCTAAAATTTCTGCCTTGCAGAAAGCAGAGTGCTGTTTCCTCTTACAGCTGGGGAGCTTACTAGCTTTTCAGGGATTGGGGTAGTACCACCCAGAAAACTCGAGACAGTACGTACTGAGTACAGGACTCAATTCAACCACCTGCTGCCCCACACCATGAGCACACACAAGCACGCCATGGCTCTGCTGGGCTTCATTCCTAGAGACATCCGTGTCCACAGTCCCCCCGTGGCTTGTCCTGGAAAGCAGGTACTCTCTCTTCTCTTGCACACCCGAGGGACTTCCCTCCAGCTCTCTCCTCAGATGATCTACAAGGCTGATTTCCATGAAGAAGCTGTGTGTGTCCTAATGGGGCTGAGGAATCTTGGGGAGAAGCATGGTACAGGGGAGGGGATTCTAACAGCCCAGAAGCTGCATTTCTCCATCTTACAAAATCCCCTCTCTCTCCCTGTCTCTTCCCCACTTGGACCACAGGATCATTTGAAAGCATCTAGCAAAAGTCATAAGAAATTGAGCTATGCAGGAATGTACCCTCCTTATCCTCACAAGGCCTTATGAGTCGGATAACCCCAGGATACGAGGAAGGGAGCACAATCAGGAAGAGACTAGAAGAGGAAAACTGTTGACCAAAAAGCTGTACCTAAATCACATATAACAAAACCTACTTCCCACAATGAATCCTTTCCCAAATGTATCAGCAGCCCAGCTCTGTCACTATCATGACAAGGCTGTAAGCCTAAAACAAAAGCATCTTATCAGAGCAGGAATTAGCTGTGGTCACAGCAACAATGATCTTGTCCTCATTTCTCTAACAAGCTCCCACTGGAGTTGAAATGAGGCAACCTGAGGGAGTCTCATTTGATATGCTTTTTAAATTTTTATTTTTAAACCGAGGTTTAAAGCCATTTAATTCATCCAAGTTCAAGGCGCTATTATAATTATTTTCCTTGGATGTAGGACCAGGCTGTCATTGCATAACTGTCGGGAAAAGAAAAAAAGCCAAACAAGCAGCAGGAACACCCACAGCCTGCTTTCCTTTCGCACTCCTCCAAGCAAGTCTGCCAGGAACTCTATTGACCACGGCACTCTATCAGCCTCTCCCCGTTTTCACCCCAGGTCTTACAGTACCCTAAAATATTTAGAGGTCTAATTATTATTTGAATGGGAGAGATTTCTAGCAGAGGTGGACACTCTAGGAGCCGGGAGGGAACCTACCACTCTGGCTACGTTTGATTTCCTAGGACCTCAGGAGCGGAAACAACCTCCAATGGCACTTGAAGTTTCCCAACTTACATTCATTAGCGAAAAGCATTCATTGCTTATCATGGGGTCATCCTATTTATCTAGGACAATAATAGGGATATTGAGAAGCCCACCAAGCATAAAAAAAATGAGCGTCAAAACCTCTATGAAATCTTCTATTTAAATTGTGTGCAGGCTTCTCCATGGAGATGAGGCTTTCATTTTCCCGCAGGTGCTCCGAGGCGTTCCAGCCGCGCTCAGAAAGCCCCGGGTGGCAGCCCCAGCCCCGCAGGATGGGAGCTCCTCCATGGCAGGATGTTTACATAGTAAGTCAAAAGGCACCGAGTTGCCATGTGGGAAACTCCGCTCTCCCCTCCAGCCCAAGATAACCACCCTGCTGCGCCAACGCCGAGGAGCGCTTGCAATGGCTCTTGGCGCCGCTATTCCTCAGACGCCCCTGGGGAAGCGGGAATGAACGCGGGCGCAGCGGGACGCGCTCCGCACCGTCCCTCCCCGCAGGTGAGCGGCGGGCAGGACCGCGCCGGGGCCAGCTCCGCACGCCCGCGGCACGGCACGGCACGGCACGGCACGGCACGGCACGGCACCNNCGCGGCACGGCACGGCACGGCACGGCACCGCCAGCCCCGGGCCCAGCGCGGGGGGCTTACCTTCCGCACCCCACCGAAGCCGTGCTCCGCCGCTACCCGCTCGGCCTCCGCCTGGCCCCCGCCGCGCAGCTCCACCAAGAAATGGTTGGTGTAGACGGCTCCGCGGGCCGGGGCGCCGAGGAAGTGCAGGAGGAGGAGGAGGAGAAGGAGGAGGGGGGCCCGGAGCAGCGGCGGCCCCGGCGGCATGGCCCCGCGCTGCGCGCCCGCGGAGGCAGCCCGCCGGGCGGGCGAGAGGGGAAGCGCCCAAAAGATGGGAGGGGAAGGAGGGTGGGGAAAAAAAAAAATTAACACAAACGAGAGCGGCAGAGGCAAGAGGGAAGCAGCGCGGAGAGGACCGGCCGGGCGGTGCGGCTGTGTGCTCCGAGGGGCAGCAGCAGCCGAGGGCGAGGGGGAGGGGGGGGCCGCGCCACGCTGCCAATCATGGGGGGGAGGATGGCCTCGGCCCCCGCGGCTCCCGGAGCACTCCGCACGCCTCCCCGGCACCCCACCCACGCCTCGCTCCCACCTTCCACACACAGTCCTGCCCCTACAAAGCCGCACCCCCCGGCTGCACACGCCTGCTCCCTCCTACCTCCGGCCGAGCCGTGCCCAAACCCCTCCGGCTGCTCCTGCCGGGGGGCTGAGGGGGAAGGTCGCCGAGGAGAGGCGGACACCCCGAAGATGGAGCCTGTACACGGGTGGCTGTAGGGACAGGAGAACGAAAGACTTTGGCGAGACCCTCACCGCTGGAGCCAGCACCCAGCTTCTCTCTTCGACACAGTGAACCCAAAATACCTGGAGTTCCCCCCAGACCTCCCGTTCTAGCCAGAACCCTGCACCAGCTGCTCACAGGGCCATCAGCAACCTGTCCTTTGTCCCTCTTTTTACAAAAGCGAAGGGACAGGGAGGTGGTTAAGCAGTGATAAGGGAAAGCCTCAGGCCCAGGGCTCCTCACTCTGCGCTGACTCCCCGTTTTTACTGCCAGGATGCTCAGGAACACACAGGTGCCCGGGATCCCTGAGCAATCCCCAAGCAGTCTGCAGGGGATGACTGGCAGGAAAGTACCTGGGCCTTCCCTGCGCTGAGACAGCCAAGGACTGAGAGTGTTCCGTGCCCTGGTGGCATTGCAGCACCTAAAAAGAACGGGAACTCGGTTCTGTGAGTAATCTGCCATCTGCGAAACTATGATTGGGAAGGAACAGTACAGATTACGCAAGTTTATGGCAAAGTATGGTTTAGCTTTTTCCCACAGATGTATCTGTTAATTTGTCATACCAAAGGTTAATCCTTTGATGGATCCCTGAATGATCCACTGGGAAAGACTTGGGACACAGAAAGCACAATCATCTTTAAAACAAACAAAATTATAGATTTACTGTAATCTTTCCTGCAAATGGTCAAATGGACTACAGATGTTAAATAAGTCAGGGAAAACAAAGGAAAACATCGAAAATCACAAACAAGACTCTTCTTCCATTATCTTAAAATGCTTTAGAAAACGACTGAAGAGCTGACCGCATCATTATGAATCCAAATGAGCATTGGTTTGTCATGACAAATTATTGATTCCCTTCCTCTGGATAAAAGAAATCCCTATTCAAACAGAAAGGAAATGGCATCTTGAAGTCTAACTCAAAGCCCAGTTACATCAACAGAAGTGTTGTAAATGAATGACTGATGTTGAAAAAATATCAAACATGAGGGAAAGGTAAAACATGAGAAATGGCACAGCAGAGAAGGAAAACAGCTTTGCAGTCTCATTAAGAGATTAGTATTAGTGTTGGTAGAATTCAGCTTTTAGATGCGTGTTCTAAGAAGAGAGAGTTATTAAAAACAACTTTACATATTATTTCTTTAAACCAAATTGTTTGTTTTCATCAATAGTCAACAACACCTCTTCTTACAATATCTTTCCAGTATTAAAGCATTTCCAGGTAACTTGGGGTCTGTGAGATCCTGGATTAGTAATACCTACTGGTGGCTGCTTGACAGCCAGTTGAGGCCCCACTGGTTTCCACCCACAGCTGTTCCTTGGTATCAGAAACAAAAGGAAAACAAAAGTAGGGAGAAGGCATTTTCTCTACTTTAAATTCCTATATATAGGTTTTTCTTTTCCCAGAGGTCTTCCCTCGGTTGACACACCTCTTTTTATTGCCAGTCCATAGAAAGAGGAACATCAATAACAAAGGCAATGCAGCAGCCCTCCTGGCTCCCTCTAACCAGCAAGGCAAGATCCTGCACATATTCAGATAACACAGGTCTGGGTGAGGGGTGTGACTAAATCATTAGCTGTGCATATTCCGACAGCCCCAGCTGCCACCTGTCAGTACTGTTCTGCAAGCTGGTGCCACTAAAGGGACATTGCCAACAAGGGAACATCCACTGTCTACAGCTTGTAAACCTTACAATGACAAGATCTGATGCCTTTGTCTTTTTAACATATGATGTTAAAAAATAATAACATTTTTTTAAAGATTAGTTTAGGAAAGACTGGTTTAAAAAGTAAAATCTAAACACTAAGAAGAGAAAACTCTATCAAAAGCAGCAATTTAAATAAAACCAGTCATTGTGTTGATAACTACAGAAGTTTAAGACTAGACAGAACCACTGGAATTTCTAACCTAGTACTTTATGTTACCTGTAGGGCTTATTGGTATTAATTCTTGCACCTGGTCTGTAGTCCTTTTTTTCCTTAACATACAAATGTAGAATTAACAATAAAGACTGATCTATTACAGCCACTGGGGAAATGTTCCAATGACTGCTTACGGTCATTTGTAAAAAGTTGTATCTCTGCCTCTCTTTAAAATGCTGATCAGTCCTACATTGACTTCTGAGTTTTGTTCTTATTATGATTTTTTTTCATGGAAATTTCATGGATTTTTTTTCATGCTGAACTATTATTTTCTCCCAGATGAGTTTTAAGATTGTGATAGACATAGAATTAACATAGACATTCCCTTGAATGTCTTCCTATAAGGCATGTTTTCCATCCCTTTAATGATTCCCATAAATCTTTTTACTCCTTGAATTGTGAACTGTAGCTGCATCAGATATTTTTTCAGCAGAGGTCAGGCCAGTGTTAAATGGATGTTACGTCACAATTCTATTCTTCCTGGGTACCCAGTCTTCCACCAGCTGAGGATTTCATTCAGCTCTGTGCTGCTGAGTCTCCCTGATGTGCAGCAATGCTAATGCTGACTTGCAGACCTCTCACCCTCCCTGAGCCCTCTTCATGCCTGCTGCTCTCTAGGACAGGTT
>VZTT01071191.1:12131-25296 GCA_013400855.1 Buphagus erythrorhynchus
TTGTTATGATGAGTACAATTCTGGTCACTATTGCTAGAGAAAGAGGAATGCAGCGTGAACAATGCAATGAAAATATATGAGCATAGTAGGGGTGAGTCCATACTGTGAAGGAGAGAACAGCACAGTTTGGTTTGTTTACCTCAGCAAAATGAAGGTCAAAAGGAAATACCAGCACTCTGTGTGGATATGTGCAGGGGAGTAAAGGAAGGGGAAGGAAGAGGGGAAATGTAAGCAGATAATTCCCAAAGAGAGAGAAGATAGTACTACCAGTATAAAAAAGAAACTGTGTGTATAGACTGGTTGTAAATAATGTGTATCTCTACAGTGGGACATTTCTAATGGTCTAGGAAGGGAAGTTTTAGATTATTTTCTAATACAGATACTAACAGCAGCTCACAGCCAAGAAGCAGGTTGAATTTGCATAATGGATCATTGCTTAGTAGGAGAGGGAAATAAATATGTATAATTCCCAGACCAGCAGGATCCAGGAACAAGGAGCCACTGCTTTTCAAAGAGGCAAGATCTTGGCTTGGAGAAAAGCTGGAACTCCAGCTGAGAGTGAATTCAATGGGAGCTGGGAGCTATGAGCAATATGTGCAAGGTAGGGCTGCCAACTCCTGCCTTCTACTGAGCTCCAAGCTCAGCAAGATTTGGGATAGTAAGGTTGCCAGTCAGGGAGATTAAATCTTGTCTTCTTGTGTGGTAGTGGGTGCACTGGCGTGAAATGCTACTCTCTCACTGATTTCAATACCAACAAGTAGGTGCCATGGGAAAGACATGTTTTTACTTCTGTTTGGGGGGTGTGTGTGTGTGTGTGTGTGTGTGTGAATAGTCATTAGAGATGGAGATGAGATGGGGATGAGATAGAGATAGACATAGACATAGACATAGACATGATAGAGATAGAGATAGAGATAGAGATAGAGATAGAGATAGAGATAGATAATCTTGCATAGTTATAGCACCTGCAGTGCATACTCTCAAGAACTCAGGGAGAAAGCAGAAGAAATGCAGAACAGAAAAGGATAATGATGAAAGCATAAATAAAATATAAATAACACAGTGACATTTCTGAGAAGAAAAAAAAGAGGAAGAATTCTAACCTTGGTTTTGCTCATGTAATTCATGTAAGCAGGGAAGGAAATGGCCAGTGTGCTAGACAGTAGCCCAAAACTGAAAGGAAAAAAAAGAAGAAAGGAAAAAAAAAGAGGAAAGAAAATAGTGTTTACTTTAAATAAAGAAATATGTACGTCTTCTTTTTCTCTATTTTTTCCCTTCCCAGACAGTTACAGGAAATTTTGCCAAGGTGATTCATGGTTTGAATGCAAATCAGTTGACCGATCAAGTAATTCAGAGAAGTAAGCGAATGATTCTGGATACTCTTGGAGTGGGGCTTCTGGGTACCAGCACCGAGGTCTGCCACAAAGTGGCACAGTACAGCAAGGTAAGCTGTCTGGCATTTATAGCACACCCTAAGGTTTAGCTCTAAGAAAGCAAGGGAAACTTAGGCTATGAAAAGGAAATTTTGCCATGATGGAATTCTTTCGTGGTTGGAAAGAAATTGTGTTCTTCTCACAACAGTGACTTCAGTGCTCAAGTTACTTTTCACTCTGGATGGGCATAAGTCTGTGTATGTCTGTATGCTAAGATCCCTCTTTACAAACACAGTCAATTAAGAGCCCCTTCTTTCCTTTCACCTCTGATATTTTATTAAAAACATCAACAAAGTAAGCATCACTTATCACCAGCCTTTCAAATCAAGGAACTGTTAAAGAGCTGGGGAGTTAGCAGTGGGTTACTTGCAGTCCATAAAACATAACTGTTGTCTGAGGTGCATTAGCCATCCTTCTTTAGCATTGCTGTCCTCAAAGTAGCAGAGTAATTGACCCTGAAAAGAAGCCTTCCCAAACAGGAGTGCATCATCAAGGAGGAGTTCAGCCCACTGTTTTATCATTCAGACCTGTCTGGGTAGACTTGTGCTCCAGAGCTCTGTGTGCCAATTCGTCTCTTCCCACAGAGAATTCCTCTTTCAAAGGCCAGGGTAGTTTATGCCCTTTTACTCAGTTTGCAGCACCAGGAGGCCATCTATCGTTTACTCAGGGTCTTACTGAAATACAGAAAACAAAACCCTTTAATGAGACATCTTCCCCAACAAGATGATGACAGTCATGTCATTATTAAGGTTGGAGTTGATGATCTCAGAGGTTTTTTCCAACCCAGCTCATTCTGTGATTCTGTTGATGAATGGTGAGAAGGGACATCAGTGGTCAGAGGTTGTGTGAAGGTACTGAGTGTCCAGGTGGGTGGTGTTGGTCTGCCCCCGAGCTCTGTTTGGGTGGAATAGGATATAAGCCAACAGGAAACTGACTTTCTTTTCAGACTTTCTGAAAGAACAATATTTTTCTCATAAAAGGGAGCAGTTAGGTCCCAAGAGGACATGGTCTGCTCTCAGTTACATCAGAGTTACAATGTGCATTTATCCTTAGGTTCAGGACTTTGAATTAATTTATGTCAATTTGTTTCAGATCTACAGCTCAGATTTATCCAGTACCATCTGGGGCCACTTGGGTTTCCGACTGCCTCCTCTGTATGCAGCTTTTGTGAATGGAGTGGCTGTAAGGGATGCTCTTTTATTTGCTCTGAAAGGATACAAATTGGTGCCATTCTTGCTCTATAGAGAACAGAATGTTCCAAAAATCTTAGCTTATTCTGAAGTCTGCTAAACTTTCCTAGACTATTCTCCTAATGTGATTCAACTTCTATCCAGTGAGATTGAATTTAAGGTGTAATATATGTATGACCCAACTCAACAGCATCCCAGGATACATTTAATGTGGGACCTGGGGCTATTGTCAAATGTCAGAACTCTAAAGCTTACAACCTGGTAATCTTGTAGCAGTGCTACAACCTTGCTGTAGCTGCTTAAAAAGGCACCCTCTAGCTCTAGCTCATTTCACTGGGATCCGAATTTCATGCCAACTGGCAAAGTACAGTTACAGGAAAACACAGATGCACATATAGATACATACACATATAATATCACAAGGCAACTTAATCTTCAGTTACACAGCTTCCAAAAGCCAGTGATTTTGGACACACACTTTATCATTAAAGCAATAACTGACTTCCCAGACATTTGTCTAAATTCAGATTGAGGCTGAAACCATTTGAAATGGAAGGATGCACAAGAGGTGGGGTAAACAAATTTGGCAATTATGCAAAACCAGGGAAAGTAACCAACCAAGGAAATAGTAATATTAAGCCTATTTAAATTAGTGTGACAACAATATCAGAGGTCCAATTTAACAGCTTATTTCCAATGTAGAGAAAATTACCTTGGAAATGAGATCTGGTACTGCTGAAGTCCTGGTAGCCCTTATGATATTCAGATCTGGCTGTTAGCATATATATGATCAGTTCAGTTTACATCTTGGTCACAGGTCAATTTAAGCACTTACTGAAGACACCAGAAACACAGCTTACAGGGTATTTGGCCACAACTTTCCTTATCCTGCACTGCAGGGGATCTTCCCAGATGGCACCTAGTTTTTCAAGGCAGACGCTGAATTTTCTTCTATCTGCTTAGAAACAGTCCTCAAAAATACATAATCACAATATTACAAGGCAAACCCTGACTATTGGGGAGCCTGACCACTTTCCTTCCCAGTTTGCTCTGAAGTTAAGACATGGGTGAATAAATGTGAAAGTTCAGCTTTTGAGGTGTTACTATGCTATATTAAAAAATGCTGTCCCTGATGCTCTCAGGTCTTTGGGGCTTCTCAAAACTTTGCATGAGGAAGGAATGTGTCTGATAAGCAGTACATTACAGACACTGACTGCACTGTTGGGGGCCATCTGCTGCCAGATCAGCAGCCATATGCCATGCTGGGAACACCTAAAATCTTCCTGAGCAGCTGGGCTCTGGGCATGGGAAAGAGAAGGCACCTCTTGGGATACTCTCTTGAGCCAAGCAGCTTGTTCCACATTAAAACAATAGCTTTATCCTACTCCCAGCAGCTCCAGGGAGTCTGATTCCTTTTGTGACAGGTCTTGTTTTGGTGTGCTGAAAATTCAGGCTAAAGCCTCCTGTACATTTGCAGGCTTTGTTGCCTGTGGATGGTTGCACCAGAGAAGAAGCTCTGATGATATAAATTCCATTTAGCAGTATTTAACTGCTACAGTTTTATGGTGCAAGTCTTAATGGCAGCATCAGTTGCAGTACCAGGGAAGTAATTTAATTGTGTTTATATTTCATTTTGTTTTGGGGAAAGTGAAAACTTACTGTTCACATGGTGGACCTAGAACAGCTGCTTTAATTATACCAATTTAATTAAAGCAGCAAAAGACAACTGCAGAAAAAAGGAATTGCTGTCACACCAGTTTCGGGCTGGTACAAGTTGAATTAGAATTATTCTCCTTTGAGGCAAGATCTCTGCTGCATTGCCACTTCTCAGACAACCATATTGGGAGTAAATGTCTTTAAAAGAAATTTGAAATTTTTGCTTTCTAAGGAAGATCTAGTTCTTCTGTACTTTTTTATACCAGTTACAGTAGTTTCATTTGGCTGAGGCAACCTTGCCAAGTCAGAGTTTATTTCTAAGATATCAATGCTTCTCTTTCCATTAGGTGCACTCAATGGACTTTGATGACACCTGGCATCCAGCCACACACCCATCCGGGGCTGTGCTCCCTGCACTGATTGCACTCTCAGAGGCCTTTCCTCAGAAGAAAAAGACATCAGGTCTTGATCTGCTCTTAGCTTTCAATGTGGGAATCGAGGTGCAAGGCAGATTGCTGCACTTCTCCAGAGAAGCCAGGAATATTCTAAAAAGGTACATGGAAATGTTTAAAGTAGAAAGTGGAGTGGAGGTGGATTTTAATCAGTGCTAATATACATAATTAAATGTCAGTTAAAATACAGGTGGCACAGTTAGTCATATTTCCTAATCTGTTCGTCTGGAAATTTAGGGAAGGCTCATCTTACACATAAATACACTTGACTCGTAACTCTATAGCTAATAGATTTCTTTTTTAAAGCATTGACCAATTCACAGTGAGGCAATGATCTCCCTATTTTGAATTTTTATAGATTTATAATAATATATAAATTTAAATAATAATAAATATAACTTTATATTTGACTATAAATTTGCTTGGAACTATGAGCAGCACTAATGTTTCAGTTGCTTTCTGGGAAGAACTTACTGCAAGCAGTATTATTCCAGTTTTACTTTTTCCTGGGGAAAAGTGATAACTTTCAGTTAGGCCCACACATGAATGCTGAATGTATGTTTCTTTATGGTCCATTTTCCATGGCAATGAATGACAACCTTTTGTAGATAGTGAATTTGGGTGAATTTTTGAAATCTGGTAACGAAGATACTTTTGTTTCCTCAGGTTTCACCCACCAGCTGTGGTTGGTACAATGGGGAGTGCAGCAGCTTGTGCTAAACTGCTAGCTCTTGACCAGCTGGAATGTAAAAATGCCTTGGCTATTGCTGCCTCCTATGCAGGTGCCCCACTGGCTAATGCAGCAACCCAAATAAAGCCCCTCCATGTTGGGAATGCTGCCAAGCACGGACTGGAAGCTGCTTGCTTAGCTTTACAGGGCCTTCAAGGAAACAAACAGATCTTGGACGTGGAGTCAGGGATGGGTGCCTTTTACACAGATTACAGCCCACAGACTCTGCCAACCTTGCAGTCCTACCCCTGGCTCTTGGACCAGCAAGATGTGGCCATCAAATGCTTTCCTGCTCATCTTGCAACACACTGGGTGGCTGATGCAGCATCTTCTGTTAGGAGGAAGCTTGTGGAGAGCAGCGAGAACTTGTTCCCCCTTGATAAAATTGAGAAAGTCATTCTCAAAGTCCCTGAGGTCAAATATGTGAACAGACCCAACCCAGTCTCAGAGCATGAAGCACGACACTCCTTCCAGTTTGTTGCATGCTCTGCTTTGCTGGACGGCAGCGTGTCAGTCCAGTCCTTCGCCAGTGAGAATGTTCACCGGCCGGCCTTGCGAGCACTGCTCTGCAAAACACAGCTGGAGCACGCTCCTGACAACACCCCCAGCTTTGACAGCCTTTACTGCGAAGTGAGTGTCATGCTTCGGGACAGCAGCACCATCAGCGACCGCTGCACTACCTTCTACGGGCACTGGAGGAAACCTCTGAAAAAGGAAGACTTGGAGAAAAAGTTTCAATCCAATGCACTCGGCATCCTGCCCGCAGAAGCCGTGGAAGGCATTATAGAGACTGTGTACAACCTGGAAAAGGTGGAGGATTGTTCTGTGTTAAGTACATTTCTATCAGGACAGTCAGCTAGAGCACTTCCAGAGAAGCTGCGCTTCCTTTGAATGTTCCAGCCAACAGCTACACGCTCTTCACAAAGCCAATGCAAAATTCAGGACAAACTCTTATTTAGTGACTCAAGCACTTTGAAATAAGACTCCTGTAACACAAGATCATATTCAGTCCAATACTGTGGGTTTTGACAAAGTAAATAATTTGGTGATTATGTGCCCAGCTTAGCCAGGATGAACAGAAGATCCTCTGCTGGCATAGCCAACTCCAGCTCTCTCTACCTCTAAAGGCAGAACACTCACTGCTTGCACACAGCACAAAAATCTCCCTGCCCTTCTGCCAAAAATCTGTGTGCTGCTTTTCCTAAATAACTCCATTCAGGAAATCCAAATTCTGGAAGAATATGGAAGTGCTGTGTCCATGAAAATCATCATGGTTAGAAGTACAGAGAACAAAAGCCTTTATATGTTTACTTCTGTAGATTTATCTCTACAACCTCCTTGAAGAGGGCACCTGTTAGGTCTGAGCATTGACATTTGTGCTAAAATAAACACGTAGGGAGGGGTAGCACTCAATACTCTGCAGTGTGTCAGGTGTCACTGCAGCCATTGCTCTTGCACTGAGGCAGCAAAGGCCTGGGCCAGCCTGATCACAGGAGTGCTGAGCACGAGAGACAGCTCCACAGTCCTCATCATAAAGGCTTTATTTCCCTCTTCCACCTGTTGGCTCCTCTGTTCCTGTTTTATTCCTGCCCCAATTCCATGAGACACTGAGCAGGTGATGTCAGTTTAGGTTCCTTCAGACCCACCAGAGTGTGGGCTACACTACCCTGGGCAGAGTGACAGAGACTTGTGAGCACCAGAGGACTCCTTATGTGAGACAACTCTGTGTCCACACTGAACCTTGATAATGAATGCTGGGAATTTTTTGTTCCTCCAGGAGCACAAAGCCTTGCCAGATTGAGCTTCTACATTAAGCTGCCAACTCTTTGTTCACATTTGTAAGATCAAAGCATGTGCTCTAAGATATATAAAATTGTCTTCCTCAGGGCACTAATGTATGCAAAAAAAAAATCATAAAATAAATCCAACTCATTTTACTAAATAAATCTGAAATTTCTTCATTTATTAGCACAAAACTTGTGTATTTTTCACATGCAATGCATTCATTTGAGTTGGATCTTGGTTTATAAAGTTGGTTTACCTAGGGGCTCTGCAACAATTTCGGAAGTCTATTAGTAATACTTGCTTAAAGACTTGCAAGGGGAAAAAAAGCCAAATAACCACAATCTTTTATTTTTCCTTTCTGATTAGAAATAGGAGTTTACTCACCTATACTGAAGGTAAACAGATTCATTTACAGCTACTTCATTTGTAATAGCAGCTGGGTAACAGCAAATGTGAATTACTGATAACATATTAATGATGTGATAAAACCCCATTGCCCATTCAGTGTTTTAAAGACTGAATACATTTGGATTCATTAAAAAAAAAGGACCCCCCATTACCTTCAACATATAGTTTCTATTTCAAAAGATAAATAAATAGGTTAAATTCAGCAGTAACCATCTGATGTATTAAACATTAAAAAACACCCCACCACACCAAACAAACCAGGAACTGTGAAGTTTAGCAGTTGCATTATTTTATTAATTCAATCAAAGGAGGCTAAATGTTTATTCTTAGCTACACTGATTTCCTTGGAGAAGTCTGTACACTTCTAGTCAGGCAAGCTTCAGGACTTCTTGTACCATTGTTCCAATTCCATCAAAGATTTCATGCAGAGGAGCCTTGCACATGAAAGCACAGGTAGTAACTATTTTATTGGCTTTATCCACGTGGGATTCATTTACATTTTTGCAAATGTGCTTACAACCAAGCTCTGTTATAGCAGATGCCGTTTCAGCATCAGGAAATCTGTAAATAAAAAGACTTTAATTAACATAAAGCAATGATATAGCCATAAAATTCTGGACACATAAATTGAATGAGAGAATTACAATAATATCTACATGACTCTTTAGCTGATAATGACAAGGGAGTTAAAGAGGCTGCTACTATCAGATTCTCCTATCCCCTATGGACACATCAAGTGACCTATTACCTTTGAAAACGAGGTCTGAAATGCAGAGCCACAATATGTCAGAAGGTACAATAGTTTTTAACAATATTTCCATAAGTTTGGAAGGTGATACCAAGTGCAGCTGTAATGGATCTTTAAAAGCTTGAGAGAAAGCAACTGAAGTTGCAACCTTTTCCAACACCTCCATGTAAGGTGTTCCTCTGAGATCTGTAGAGATTTTGATATTTTTTCCCCTTCTGACAAGGAAGGAACAGATGCAATCTGCTTTGAACAGAATCCCTCACTATGGCTGCTGATAAATTTAATTCACAAGTTTTATTGGGGGTTGACAGTTCTTGAAGCACTACTGATTTCTGCCAGGCCCTGTTCTCATCTCCCTCCCCTAAAGTGGTCCCAAACCACTACCACCAGAAAAACTTTATTAAAAATCCCTGAGTTAACAGTTGGACTCAACCATCCTAGAGGACTTTTCCAAGCTAAACAATTATATGGTACCACAGATTAGTGTATATCTGGTTGTAGCATCACAAGTCACCTGACCTCATGGATTCACTCTGTCTGCCCTGAGAGTTCTGTTCCTGCTACTATTATTCTAGTGAAAACTGTCACTAATTTTTCTAAAAAGTAACTAAGTTTCCCCAGATTTACTGGTACCAAAGGGACTTGTGGTACCAGTAGCCTGTCCATTCCCTAATCTTAATTCCCAGGTAAATCATCTCCATCCACTTCCTTCTTACCTTCCATCTACGTTTTTATCTTGACCAACTGTAACTTCACAACCAGGAAACACTTTGGCTGCCAGAACTGGTGATATACAGCACAAACCAATGGGTTTTTTAGCACTGTGGAAGGCCTGGAGTGTGGAGTTCACGTGCTCGTTGACAGTACAGTTCTTGCCATCTACAGCCCAGGAACACAGATTCTTTGCTACACCAAAACCACCTTAAAAAAAAAAAAAAAAAACCGAAACCAAAAAGCTCAAATATAAGGCACTGCTAAAAGCTATTAAATTTGATACCAAACAGAAGCTCTTTTTTACAACATAATCTTGGTATCCGTGAGACTCTACAGTAAATGTACTGAAAGCCTTACAATGTCACTGTTACCTGTAAACATGGATTTACCATGTTAAAAGTTTAACTGCGCACTTTTTATACCACGTAGGTTATATAAAGGCCAGAAAGCTTAACCTTGTTTCAAAAAGTAACAAACAGAAAAACAGGAAACCTCACATTCGTTTGCTAGTCACTAGAACAGCTACACCATCTTCTCAATAAGGAAGAGGGATTAGAAGACAAATACTAGTTAAAAGGACAAGTATGGAATTCATGGGAAGAATGCAAACAGTGATTTGGCCATCTATAGGAATGAACTCTCAAGTTTTACTTTGATGCTTAAGCAATTATAGAAGAGCTTTTCTTCTTCTCTAGAACTACTTTTCAACTTTAAAAAAAAGATTAACACAATAAAAAAACACTGGGGATTTTACATAAAACAGACATTATAACATGATATTCTGAGACAAAAAACTTTTAAATGATAACATAATTTCCTATTAAAAATAGTTCCGGTTTGTCTTTCTACAACTCAGTTTTAACAATCCTTTAGGTGGATTTAAACTTCATTTAATTGTATAAGCAGATTATATTTTACAGCTCCTTTGTCTGCTGGATTTATAACCATCAGAATAATCAAAGTAAGGTTATTCCATATGGAATGTGCATGGCATCAACTTTTCTCCAATACGAATAAGGAAATTTCCACAAGTACTTCAACAGACAACATCAAGAAGCTTTGCATTTTTAATATTTTTCTTTCCCGGTTTGGTCACTTTCAAGTGTTATCTGAAATCTCTGAGGTAAGATTTTAATTTTCAAACTTAATAGGGTTTATTTCCCTCTAACAGTTATTACAGCAACCCCCTGAGCCTGTGTTATAACAGCATGAAATTAACGTGGAGAACATCTGTGAGCCTCTACTCCCTCCTGATCAGCCCTGACATCAACCACTCACAGTGCAGGCAAAATTGTTTCTCTGTGTTATACACACACTCCCTCTGCTGGCCTTACAACAGCGTGAAAACTTCAAAATTAACACAGGCCCAATTATGAACGCAGTATTTACACAGTACTATGAATATTCTGGAAAGAGATCTTCAGCTAGTCATGATTTCCTCGTGATGCTCTGGCTTCTTAATTTCGAAAAGTGATTACAATTACCTCCATCTGGAATGCAATTTTGTGGTCTCTAAATAAAAAATTATCCATAAACACATTTTGTACAACTTGATCAGCAGTTGAGTGAATACATAATTAAAACAGAATGTATTCCCATCTGACATGGAACATAATCTATTTGGCAACCTGCTATTCTGCCAACATTTTCCGAGGCCCTGAAATTAAGGTGTTGCCATGTAACTGAGTTCTGCCCAATTTTTGTACTCTGGTCAGGATTCTTGTCCACGTGTAGTAGTGAAGTTTTCACAATGTTTAGTAAGAAGGAATGGTGGGATGCATAACTAAATACCAAAAGAACACTCTAGCATTTTAACTTAGTGAACTATGAAACAATAAATATATTGAGTTAAAAAAATCACAAATAATTTTCTTTTGAAAAATGAGCTCAGCTGGTCAGAGCATGTTGCTAATAACATCAAGGTTGTGGGCTCAACCCCTGTGTGGGCCATTCACTTAAGAGCTGGACTCAGTGATCTTTGTGGGCCTTCCAACACAGAATATTCTGTGATTTTATGATACCTACCAGGGAAAATGACAGCATCAAATTCACTAGCTTTCAGTTCAGCCAAATCCTGAATGTTTCCCCTTGCCAACCTGGCACTTTCAACTAACACATTTCTCTTCTCTTCTGCTGGACTTCCTTTTAGGTGATTGACTACATCCCTTTGCTCAATATTGGGGGCAAATATCTTCACCTAGGAAGAGAGATGAAGCAATTTTGTGAATGTAAATAAAACTCATACATATTTGTCACAATGAAGACTACTTAATGAAAACAGGTTTTGTCTCTGAAGCCTCTTATCTAAGTTAAGCAAATTCCACAGGATGAATCTAAAGCAACATATGATATATTAAGATGGGTAAACACAGCCATTTTTCCCATCCTATTCCTGCAGCATTTTGACAGGAGAGTATTCTTATGCCAACATTAAGCTTACTGATTTTAGAACAGCAGATAAGCCCAAGGACAAACAGGACACCACAATTTACACCAGCAGCCCAACTGGATATACAGCTGACTTTGAAGAAAGGTTGCTCTTAACTGTTATGGAATGAAAGTGCTAAAAAAGTTTGACATAAAAAAGGTAAAGATGCGAATTGTACAAGCATTTCTAGAGCAAATATTAGAGTTACCAGCTGTCCTAAAACACCAGCAGCAGAAAGGAAGAACAAAACATAGGAGAACCAATTTTGGTAGGACACAAAAGGAGAACATCAGAATAAAAAGCTCTGTGACAAGTGTACCACAGGGGTTGTTTTTCTGTCTGTTTTGAAGCCTCCTTTGCAAACTTCTCAGAGATGACAATTTTGTGCTAAGTGCGGGTGCTGTTGTTACCATCACACACCTGAATGTGGCTACATACAGACAGTGACCAGCTTCTGCCATCTGAAGCCACAGATGAGACCAAAGCACACCACTATGTTCTGGCCCAGGCTTCTCTGACAAGTCCCAGTTTACCAAAGAGAGCCCAGAAACAGTGAGCAGAAAACAAGCAGGTGAACCCACCCCAGTGAGGGCTGCAAAAGCCATCGGAAGGGAGATAATAAATTTTAAACTACACTCAGCTCCCCGTGGCCAGAGGAAAAGGGACAGGTCTCCAGCTTCTCCTTGCCCTCAGGTTCACAGGATCACAGAATTGTTAGGGCTGGAAGAGACTTCTGGAGATCACCCAGTCCAACCCCCCTGACCAGGAAGGGTTACCTGGAACAGGGTACAAAAGAATGCATACAGGTGGGTTTTGGATATCTCCACAGAGACTCCATGACCTCCCTGGGCAGCCTGTTCTCATGCTCTGCCACCTTCAATGTAAAGAAGTTCTTCCTCATGTCGAGATGAAACTCCTTGTGATTTAGTTTATGACTATTGTTCCTCGTCCTGTCACTAGACACCACTAAAAAGAGTCTGGCACTGTTTCCCACAAAATTGGATTCATTACCTGGTGTGTGACAAGCAAATAATTTCATGAGAGACATTGTTTATTTATTTCAGAGTCGTGCAAGCCTGGGTGTTCAGTGGTATTCCACAAATCAAGCACAGCCACTGGACTTTTTTTGGCATTGTCTATACACAGAAATTCAGAGCAACTCTCCAAGTGCAGCCCCTCTATTAGGATTGCCTAGTCATTTTTATGCAAGTTTTGTAACTCCAGTTAACTTCTACACATGCTCAGGGGAACAGTCTTCACCTGAGCAGGGGTGTCTTTGACCTGCAGGCATGACTTTTAGTATAAAAATTTAGTTGTATTAAAAAGATCCCTTTTCAAGTCTTGTGTCCAGCTGCCTGTGCGACCTCTACTCCTGTCAGGAGGCAGGGCGAGGATCTTTGGGCGGGGATGAATAAAACAGGGGAGGGGGCAACATGAAGAGGGAGATTATGGCTGCAGAGGCTTTGTAGGGTGCAGGGGCGGCGCAGGGAGCACCGCAAACCGGGAGGGGCTCCGGTCCCACAGAGGGACTGAGGGACTCCCGGCTGCTGTGTGGCGCACCGCACGCCGGGCCGCACACACACAAACACAGACAGACAGACACGCAGACATACATACATAT
>VZTT01071191.1:25313-52788 GCA_013400855.1 Buphagus erythrorhynchus
TATATATATACAGACACACCCCCACACCCCGCCGGCCCCCGCTACCTCCGCGCCGCCGCGGCTCAGGTGCACCAGCGCCGCCGACGCCTCGTGAATCTCGCTGCCATCGAAGACGCCACAGCCGGCGAGCACCAGCGCCACCCGCTTGCCCATGGCCGCCGCCCCTCAGGCCCGGGAAGGAGCTGCGCCAGGCGGCGATCCCGGCCCTGCCAACCCCGTCCGCGCTCCTGCTCCTCCTTCCGCTCCCGCTCCTGCCGCGCCTGCGCTGCCGGGCCCCGCCGCCGGCTCCATCTTCCGCCACCGTACGGGCGGGCGGGGCGAGAAATAAATAAGAAAATGTGGAAAGCGAAATACGTGTGCCTCTAGTTTTAAACAAAACAGCTCAAGCGTATTTTCGGCCTCAGGCCCGGCCTGGGCTGCGGCCCGCGGTGGGGCTGTAGCGGGCGGGTGCGGCACGGTGACCCTCGGTGCGCTGCAGAACGGGCGCGTTCCTGCCGCTAGTCACAAAGTGGCCGCGGCTCGCAGAGCATCAGGGCTGTGCTTATGAGGTGGGTTTTGTTTGGTGGGTTTGTTCTGTGCATAGGGCTGTAATTGTGTGATGAAAATCGCCTTCCAAATTGCTTTGAAAGCAAAATAAAAAGTGGAGTTTGGTAAGAGGCCTGCGGTGCTGCGGGGTCCTGGTGCTGTTTGTTTCAGTGACGCCTCGCTCATCAGCCCCACCTAGTCCTTTTTTCTACTTAATCTCATGCCAAGTTTTAAGGAGCTGTTTCACTTTATCAGGAAAAACAGAGGAATTTTAGCTAACCAACTTTTCTTCCTTGACCCACTCTCAGCTTAGTCCCTTAGGGCATTGCTTTTCCCAAAAGGGAAAGAATGTATCCTATGTCTCCTCCTTGGGACTGCGCACACAAATGCCACACCAGGGATCAACTGTATTGAATTTTAGTAAGATCTCTCAGCTCTTGGTCCTTCGTTTTTCATGAGTTGCCTCTCTTCTAACAAGAAGAAGCTTGTGTTTAATAATGAAAACTTACTCTTCTACTGGACCAGAGGACTGAAAAGCTGGATCTTGTAGAAAAATTGGAGTGTCTTCCAAAAATTTTGAGTATGGGTTTTCTGCAGAGGATATGAGACTGGGCAGAACAAAAACGACATTTGAAAGCAGAGCCTTTTCCTGCAGCAAAATGCATTCAGTTGATACTGATGGGTTGGGAGTCTGTGGCATAATGGACAGGGAGATTCTGGAACAGGACAGGGGCAGGATAGGGGAATTCCCTGCTGAAGGGCAGACTCCTGTCTGCTGAGCAATGTTTACTCCAAACGAGTGTAGGGCTTCAGCTCAGTCTGCACCACACTCTGCCTCTTAGGATTGAGCAGGACTACAGCATAGCTCCACTGAGAGTCTGCAGAGCTGGAGTCCCACTGGAATCATCTTTATGCTTGAGAGCTAGGAGAAAGCTTCTGCCTGGAAGGAGTTTAAGCTCAATGCATGTTTGGAGAAGAGTGTAGTCCCAAATTCTGCTGTGTGTTAGGGCCAGGGTTAATATTAGAACTAGGGAAGGGAGCATCTTCAGAACTGCAATTCCCTGCTCCTTTCTGACCTGATTTACTGGCTAGTCTTTCTGGATAGATCCTGGACCTGAATTGTCAGTAACCTCATCTCCAGTCTTGTTTCTGGCCGTCTCTTAGATGGACCTCAGATTCTTATTATAGGTGGTCCTTTTTCCTGGATGGACATTAGACTTGATTAGGATATGATAGTCCTATCCCACTTTGGGTTCTCTCTGTGCCAGTTCTGCTCCCTGCTCCAGCTCCAACTTACTCATGCCATGTCCCTGCCCTGACTGTGTGACCTTGTCATGGCCCTCTGTGTCTTAGGTCCATGTTTTCATCCCAGCTCATGACATGTCCTTGCCCTAGCTCTCTGTCACCCCAGAGTAGCCCTAAGAGGATTCTTCTCCATCCTGGGCCTATAAAAGCAAGAGCATTTCACAAGGAGTACAGCTCTGAAGCCAGATGTTTGCAAGATGAGAGGTCACACCTTGATGGGAGAAGAAGCCATGGCCAAGGCCCTCAGTGCACTAGTAGCCCTATAATTACCCTGGCCAGCCTCTGCCATGGCCTCCACCCACATGCCCTCCATCTACAAATCCATGGGCATTTTAGGCCTGGGCATCCAGACATCACCTGAGCTGTGCTGCAGGTGTGTCCTGTTTCCTGTTGTCCTGATGTATGGGTCGCTCTTCCTGCACATCCTGTGAATTGACCTTGGCACCACTAGTGTAATCCCAGCCTCTACCCTGCTGCATCTGGGGCTGCTGCTGGATCCAGCCACTACTATGTGTCTGTTTCCTTTCAGAAACTGAATAGCAGTGAGGTTCCACCAAGAGTCTGATCACTAGAAAAATCCATGGTGATGAGGCAAATGCAAGGTTACGCTGGAATGACCAATGCATGGATTGGGTCTACATTGGGTAGGGTACACAGGTGGGTTCAGGTATGGCTGAAGTGTAGCTCAGGTGAGAGGCAGGAGCTTTGGCTTAAAAGCAGCTCACTAGGAAAGGAGCGTGGAGCCCCTTCTGAGGTGTCTCAGCAGAGCAGAAGCAGTTTCTGACTTCCCTCACAAGTTTTTATCAGACCTTGAGCAACCAGCTGCACACCCTGAAGGGAAGAGAGCAGGTACTGTCCCTTCCAGACTTCAAGGGGTTCAATTACAGCTCTGTCCTAGACCCCAGCCTTTTTCCTGCTGCCCAGGATTTGAAAAAGATGTTTTCTCTAATCGAAATCCTGCTTTGAAGCGCCTTAGTTGCCTGACAACAGCTGTTAGCTTATATTTGACTTGGATAGCTCTTTGTATTTCACAGGCACCCAGCTGACTCGTCAATTCACTTATCTCTACTCTGCAGCAAGTCCCAGAGGGTTCATCTCAGTTTAAAACTCATTATGAACTTCCTCTGCATCCTTATCCCAACCCTCATCCTATCTCAGGCTTCAGCAGACTCCCCCTAGAATTCCAGCTTGGAAAGAAATAATTTCCATCACTTGCCCCCTAAGCTGGCAGACAAAGAAGGAGCTGCCCTGCAATCCCAACTGTTTACTGAACTGCACATCAGTCCCAAGCACAGCTCTCATCCTAGCTGTCAGGGTCATGAAGGTCCTGAGTGGAACTCTTAGTAGTATCTGACAAAGCCCAGTCATTCCCCTCTCCTGTAGAAAAAGACGTGGCTTTATCCCAGCCCAGCTCACAGTTTAGGTGGCATCTCAGGCTGTGTAGCAAAGTGTAGATGCACAGGAGCCCTGTTTCTGGTTCTTTTTCTTAAAATTCCTTTCTTACCCCTCAAAGGCAGAGATTGTCTCTCTGACTGATTAACTCCTGTCTTTCAGAGCAGTTTCAGCATGACTTCAGGTAATGTTCATATTTCTCAGTATGCATCCAGCTGACTCAATAGTTAACATGTGCCAGTGTGAGTGGGAAAAAACCCCCCTGTGTCAGTAAAGCTGCCAAATGTGTAGCTTTATCTGCTGTGATCCATATATATAACTGTGACTTTCCTACTGAATGGCACGCTGCCAATGTATGCATGGGCTGGGAGATGTGCAGCTGTGGTTTAAGCACCATCCAGAGCAGCCCATTTTTGTGAGACAGAGGCTCTTATTTCAGGTGCAACAGTCTCTCTGCTGTGACTTACAGTGTGATGACTCAAGTACATGTTCAAATCCAAACTATCTGTTCAAATCCACGACTTCTGACTGAAGCAGCAGGATTTGTTTTCCCTTTTCTCTCAGTCCCTTCCATCCTATTCATGTCAAGGGTAAAGATGGAGAAGGTACTGATTTATAATAGGAAACCATCAAGAGTCTTTGTTGTTTCAGGAAAATGTTGTTTTCACTAATCAAAAAAGAAAATACTCTGGGAAGTAAGAAAAATTTAGGAATCCTGTCAGGTCTAGAAGTTGATCTTTGTAGCCAGTCTCAGTATTTCCTCAGAGCCTGTTACTGGACAAAGATCCAGATCAGCTCTATGGGTTTATAATGGGGAATTTGACATGTTTCTGCATAATAAAGTAGACAATGTCTTTTTAGCTCAAGTTTATTTATTCATAAATGTATTAGTGGTTTATTTTCTATGTTCACAACATAACTTAGGTTGCATGAGAAAAAAACCAAATAAGGTACCTTGCTGCAAAAGTTTCCTGCGGGATGTAATGAAGTGAGATATAAAAATGCTATTTAAAAAAAATAGCATCTACGTAGTGGAGATTTAATAATCCACACTACAAACATATGCTGAGTCAAGACTAAGAACCTGTTCATACTGCATTTCTAGTTTGGCTAGTGAGCAGTTATGGCATCTTCATTATGCCATTTCACTTCCTTGCATCTTGGTTTCAAAAAAGGGAGAAATTAGCCTTCCTTCACTTCATAAAGCACTTCCAGAGTTACACATCCAAATCTCTAGCACTAGGAATTATGGCTATATTCCAAACAAACACATCTTTTTGAACAGATAAAAGAGCTGGTATATTGTACTACACTCAAGCTATGAAACATGCGTGATTACTGGCACACATTATTTTCTAACAAATAAACCCAGAGATTTTATAAACCAGACACAATTAACATGCATGAGATAAAAATGAGATATGGAAATATTAGTATGTATTGGTTATGTAAGCATGCATTAAATTAATGTATAGTGCTGAATGGCATGGATTTTAAAAATAAACACTATAGAATCAGACAGCAGGGAAGTCAGATAAAGAAATGTTGCTGAAATGAAAGGTTTTAAGGTATTCTGAACATCTTTAGTACCACCAGCATTACTGAAACTGATGTTTAGCAGCCTATCCTGCATTTTTATGAAGGATGCAGGGTTTTCCACCTGCAATTTTGCTTGAATATATAACCTAGCATAGTGCTGACTAGAGAACTGATTTTTCTTTAGGAGCTCACATGAAATGAGCAGGCATAGTTTCTGGCTCCCGACAGTAAAATGTCCACAGCACAGTTATTATTTACCCAGTGACTAGCATACACCAGTGTTTTCACTCTGGATGCCAACTACTAAACTTAGCCTCCTGGACTCTGACACAAGCGTAGCCAGTTTTGAACTCTACAGAGCTGGAAATAGCTGCGTTTTCTGCAGGGATGCTGCTGGCAAACCTGTCTTCACAGTTTCTCTTAGTTCATCTCCAAGATAGTTCTCACCATTATCATAAAGATGAGAGAATAAACTGCTATATGATTCCTGTAATGTAAAGTGTTATGATTTGAAAAATGTTCTGAAGTGGGTGATGGATACACAAACTTAGCTTGAAGCCCTGAAAAGTCTGAGACAAGACTTCTGGGCAGTCTGAAGAGGCTCAGGGTTACAGGGTTAATCACAGCAAAAGCCTCTCTGCCATTTGGTGAGGCCTCACGTCATTGTCCTGGGCCCAGATACAGAGGTCACCCAGTAGGTTCTGGGTGTGAGGATGGGCACTTGATGTGTCTTTTACAGAATCACAGGATCAATTAGGTTGGAAAAGACCTCTGAGATCATCGAATCCAACCTATGATCGAACACCCCAATTTCAACTAGACCATGGCACTCAGTGCCTCCTCAGCGCTGCATCCAGTCTCTCCTTAAACACCTTCAGGGATGATGACTCCACCACCTCCCTGGGCGGCCCATTCCAGTACCAAATCACGTGACACTTCTGTCATGAAATTCTTCCTAATGTCCAACCTAAATCTCCCCTGGTGCTGCTTAAAACTATGTCTTCTCATCTTGTCCCTGGTTTCCTGGGACAAGAGGCAGACCCCGACCTGGGTACAACCTCCTTTCAGGGAGCTGCAGAAAGTGATAAGGCTCCCCATGAACCTCCCTTTTTTTTCCAGGCTAAACGCCCCCAGTTCTCTCAGGTGCTCCTCGTAGGATTTGTGCTCCAGACCCTTCACCAGCCCTAACACGTCTCCAGAGCAATGCGTGAAACGAGAGACGGCACCTACTTCAGCTAAACGACAACTAGGTGTGGCTGCTTGGGTCCCCAGAAAACACAGCCGCCGTCCAGCCGGCTGACGTTTCCCAGGGCTCATTCGGCGCACGGCCGGTTTCCCTCGGGAGGAGGAGCAGAAGGAGGAGCAGGAGCAGGGCGTCAGGCCCCCTCTCCGCCAGGCCCCTGACCGCAGCCCGGGCTCGGCGGGCACCGCCGGCCGTCCCGGCCCCGTGGGCGGGCACGGGGGCGGCCTCTTTCCGCCCGGCCTCCTTCGGACCCGCCGCTTCTCCCGGAGCTCCCGGCCCGGTTCCGGCTCCGGTTCCGCCATGGACGCCGCTCGGTGCTCCCGGTTGCTGCTGCCGCTGCTGCTGCTGCTGCTGGCGCCGCGTGTGTCGGGGGCGCTCCGCTGGCCGCGGCGGCGGTGGCCCGTGCCCTACAGGTGAGTGCCCAGGGAGGCCGCGCCGGCGCTGCTCTGCCTCTCGGTGTGTCACACTCGAAAGGCCGCCGAGAGCTTCCCCTTTTTGATCTCGGCGTGTTGATCACTGACAAGGCGTTCGGCGTGTTCGGCTCGCCGAGGGAGCCGTAGTGCCATCCCAGGCTGAAAGCTGCGTTTGTCTCTGGGCAGCGGGAGGAATTGGTGCCCCGGGAATGACTACCAGCCTTTAAACACGGTTTCCTTTCCCGCAGGAAAGGTGGTGGTGAGGAAATCAGGGTACGGTTTGTTTTGCTTTTAAAATGTAACTGTACGTCATGTTTGGTGAAAACTGAAACATACAAAATCCCGTTTGCTGCTCCAGAGCTGCCTGAGCTCCAGAATTCCTGGTGGTGTCCGGGACAGCAGGACAGTGCACATTGTGGCGTGAAAATAGCGATAGATTTGGCTGTGCCGAGGAAATGAGCCCCTTCAGAAGAGGCGCTACACTTGATTGTGTATTTTGTGCGGGTGTGATGTTTGTAAAGGGAGTAGTTATCAATGTTTAACTGTAATTTAATAATGCACACCTGGAATTTTGAGAGCCTGTTGTGTAATTCCCAGCAGTTAAATTTGCGTCAGGTGATGCCTGAAGGAGCTGATCTTGCAGTCACGAGTTGTTGGGATTTTCCAGCAAGTTCAGGAGTTAAAAGACTGGGTCACATTTGGAGAACAATCCTGTTGGTGTAAGATGCTCAGAAATGTGGGGTTTCAGTGTTTCTTAACATGTTTGTTACTTACTTGTCGTGTGCAAGGGGTAATTGACAATGTAAGGTGTGCAAGCTAGAAACAGGACTTGAATGTGTGGTTGGCCTAAATCTTGGTTTTCTATGTGTTTTTTTTCAGACATACTCGTTAGGGTTTGGGGATTGTTTTTCCCTTCTTTTTTTTTTTTTTGTTCTCCCTGCCTCGCCAACACAATAAAGGCAGACATGCTGGAGTTCCTAGAAAGCCTGAGGAAGAAGTTTACAGGGAAAATCAGTGATGCCTCAGCTGAGCTGCTGGCTTTAGTATTGCTCAGGAAGTCCTTTGAGTCACCTCATGGCTGGGGTATTTGTGTCAGTAGCCCTGGGCAGCTGAGTGTGTTAGACTCTCAGGCTAACCAGACAAGATCTGGACAAGATGTGCATGCCAATTTGTCTTGGTAACGGGAAAATAGGAACCTTGTTTTAAGTGAAATACAGTGAGTGACTCTAAAGGATCTTGGAACAGGAAGACTTGTTGCAGTGGGTTGATCCTTGCTGGATGCCAAGTGCCCACCAAAGTCACCCCATCACTCCCCTCCACAAGTGGATGAGAGAAGGAAAATACAGCAAGATATTTTGAGGGTTCATGAGTTGAGATAAGGACAGGGAGAGATCACTAACCAAATACTGTCACAAGGCAAAAGACTCAACTTTGGGATAGTAATTGAATTTATTACTAACAAAAACAGAGCAGGATAATAAGAAGTAGAATAAATCTTAAAAACACCTTTGCCCAATGCCTCTCTCCTTCCCGGGTTCTGTCTCCTCCCTCTAGTGGTGCAGGGAGATGGGGAATGGGGGTCACGCGCATTTCATCAGATGCTGCTCCTACCGCTGCTCAGGGAGAGGAGTCCTTCCCCTACTCCAGCATGGGGTCTCTTCCACAGAAGACAGTTTTCCATGAACTTCTCCTATCTGAGTCCATCCCACAGGCAACAGTTCTTCATTAACTGCTCCAGCATGGGTCACTCTTCCATGCAATCCTTTGGGCACAGCCTGCTCCAGCATGGGTCCCATAGAGGGTCACAAGTCTTACCAGGAACTCTGCTCCAGCATGAGATCCTCTCTCCTTAGGTCTGCAGCCTGCTCTTTGGGTTCAAAGCGTTCTTTAAGGGATCCACCTGCTCCAGTGTGGGTTTGTTCCATGGGCTGCAGGGGAATCTCAGCTCCAGCACCTGGAGCAGCTCCTGCTCACTCCTCCTTTGCTGACCTTGGTGTCTGCCAGGCTGTGCCTCACATATTCTAACCCCGCTCTTCTCTGGCCACAATTACATTGGTGCAGTAACATTTTTTACTTCGTAAATCTGTTATCACAAAGGTGTTGCTGTTGTTCCTGATTGTCTCAGCCCTGCCCAGTGCAGGGTCCATCCTGGAGCTGGTTGACATTGGCCTTGCCTGACACGGGCCAAGCTTTTGGCAGCTTCTCACAGAAGCCACCCCTGTAGCCAGCCTGCTACCAAAACCTGGCCACATACCCCCCATACACTTGTCAAAAAGGTTCTTTGCTGTTTGTATATAGTGTGATAAGGATTGGGTCTTCGGTTTTTGAGGTTTAATACGAATGAAATAGAAACAATGATCCCAGCTATGTTCTTAGACCTCTTTATTGAAATCAGTATAGAGAGATTAATTCTTTTTTTGATCTTGGCAATATTGTAGAGTCAAAATAGCTGCATCTGGGGACCTCTTACTATAGAACAGCAAGAACAAATTGGTCAATTCCTGTGTAAATAAATTGCCAGGAGAATGTTTTTGAAGCAGATCTCAAACTATCCTTTACCCAGCGTCTGTGTGTCTCTGATGTTGTATGTCACCCTTCGTAATCCGCATTATTTCCACTCCTTCACCATCAGTACAACATGACTTCCGTTTGTGAGCCTGGAGTCCCAAAGTCCTGTTTCTGAAGATGTGCACCCCAGCAGCCTTATGAACTTGTGTACTCCAAGTGTTGCAGTGTCTGGGTCACAGAATCTGTCCTTGGGGGTGCTGGACACTTTGTCCCCCTCAGGAAGCCATGGCAGTAACTCCAGCTCCAAAGCTGTGTTTGTCATTCTGTGTGCTTCTTTTTCTCGACACAGGCGCTTTGACTACCGTCCAAAAACTGATCCTTACTGCCAAGCTCGCTACACCTTCTGTCCCACTGGCTCTGCCATTCCAGTTATGAAAGAAGAGGATGTCATTGAAGTGTATCGATTACAGGCTCCAGTATGGGAGTTCAAGTATGGGGACCTACTAGGACATTTGGTAAGGTGATGTTTTTAACAAAGTAATAGTGACAAATTCAGCTGAATTTAACAGCAGGTGTCAAGAATGGGAGCCATTAAGTTGGGATATGCTTGCATGGAAGAATATTAGAGCACACAAGCTAGGCTATGTGTAGGGAGGATATTTGAAGAAAACTAAGTTTCAAACAAAATGCACAGGATTTAGCTCAGCTAAAGACAAGAGCATAAACAGCATCGTTGGTGGGTTCAAACATGTTCCCCCATGTAGCTGCATGATGAGTGCTTTTTATACGCACATCATTATATCTTGGATGTCTTTTCTTCTGTGCTATCACTGCATCAAGAAAATAATTTAATTTGTCCTTTTATATCAGATAAAATAGTTGCTTGGTGTATTAATTTTTCTCTCGTTAAAAACTCACATATTTGCTTGGACATCAGTATCTGTCAGGAGCAGACAGCCAGCTGGTCAGAATGGTGGATCATGAGGAGTTGGTTGCTTTTACAGGGCTTTTTTGAGTGTTATGATCATTATGAAATTGAAGTGTCCATTCATGGAGTCATGCAAATATGAAGTCTCTTTAGTAATATTTATAGTTACAGCAGTAGCAAAATTAATGTTCAAAGCATGATTCCTAATTAGTAAAGAAATGTTAGTGAATCAAAACCAAACACAAAGAGTCAAAAATGGAAATAGATTCAAATATTGTTATCTCAGTTGTTAACTAAGTTTGGATTTATGTTTTTTGCTGTTCAGCTTTTAAATGAAGTACTTATCTCATTAGTTTTATGGCATTCATTAGCAAGATCTGGTTTTGGTAACTTGGTTATGCTCTTTATTTCTCTGATACCCCCATGAAGTTAAGGATTCAAAATTCAGCTTGAGTCTTGATGATGAGCTCCCACTATCTGCCTCCAAGTGACAGAATTTACAATGGATGAATAGACAACCACTGAGACAGCATGATGCTCTGATAAAAGTATGTGTGTCATTCAGTCTGGTGTGCTGTTCTTCTGTGCTACTGAATCCAAGATGTTATAGGAACTCCCTCCCCTCTTCTCACCCTGTTACACAACAGCTCCTGAGCATCTTACCTTCTGTACAGGTCAAGCTGAAGTTGTTACGAAATCAAAGTTTTGGTGGTTTGGTTCTTTGTTTTTTTTATTTTCCAGAAAATTATGCACGATGCTGTGGGTTTCAAGAGCTCTCTAACAGGCAAAAACTACACAATGGAGTGGTATGAGCTCTTCCAGCTTGGGAACTGCACATTTCCACATCTGCGGCCTGGCATGGATGCACCATTCTGGTGTAACCAGGGAGCTGCCTGCTTTTATGAAGGAATAGATGATGCACACTGGAAGGCAAATGGAACTTTAATTCTTGTGACCACAATATCAGGTAGATTTTTAGATGCTATGGATATTGTTAATACAAAATATAGAGTCAGCCTTGTCTTTTGTAAAGCAGTATCTTTTAATTTATGTAGGTTATTTGCAGTGTTAGTCAGTGATGCTAATTTCAAACACTCTCTTGAATACAGAAAGTGGCATGAGGCTGTTGCCTTTTGAGCAATTCACACTGGAGAGTTGTTAAGTGAGAGTCATTTGGTGTTGCTGTACAAAAACACTTGAGTCTCTTGAGTGTAAAAATAGCAAAACAGCTTATACAGAGTCATTATGGACTCTTTTCACATGGCCTCACAAAAACAAAATCTTCTATTGTGAAATGGCAGATGAATGCTGAGGTAGAAAAACTGTTGAAAACATGTTCATTACTGAGCAAACAAGGCATATTTAGAAACAGTATCAAAAATATAAAAATATTAATCTCTACTTCTGTCCCACTCATTATGTGTCCTAAAAACTGTGAAAATGTCCCCAGTAATAGGTCTCTGTCATATGTTGTAGAACAAACCTAGGCCTTACACCTCAAAATACATAGGTGATTATCAGAAGAGTTTCCTGGTATATACTGATCACTGCAATCCTAAAGTAAAAAGGTCATTCAAATAAATCTGATTGATTGCTTTAGCAATAGAGTGAATGACTAACAAAAAAAGGTCACTGAGGACTTGGAGAGTTAACATTTTGTGTGACCAAAACCACTTAGTTTCTGAAGTTGGTGTAGTGTGCAAGACACAGTGGAGAGGCATCTTATAGCTCATGTGATGTGTTGCTTTGTGTATGCCCACTTCCCCCCTTAGCAACTTTGCTGGCTGCAGTCTCTGCATAATCCATCCAGTGCTGCTAAGAAATTCTAGGCAGTTCTTTAAACAAGGAAGCAAAGTGGAGCTGCTTTCCTGTGAGGTTGTAGTTTGTGACTGAAGTATTTGATGCCTGGTACGGTTGGATTCTTTTGTATGAATACCAAGTTAAAATTTTTTCATACAGCTGGGGAACTTGTCATGCTTCCTCTCTCTGTGGATTATTTGATGCCCAAGAAAGGTGAGGCTACACTGGTGCCTTGTGGAGGCACTGTTACAGTCCTCCTCACCACTCTCCTTTCCCACTTCCATGGAACTTTTAAGGAAGCAGCATCTCTGAGACTTTTCAGTTGTCTGAATTTCACAATAACTTTCAGATTTCTAGTCAAAGAGGGTAAGTGGATGCAAGCACAGATGAACAGCATCATGAGCTCAATGTCCTCCCTTCAGAGAGCTGGCAAAAAGCATCCCATCTTAGTGGTCTTACATCCCGCTCATAATTTGGCTCAATTCAGCTTTGCCAGCTGCAGAGCTGCTAAATCAGCAGGGTGTCTCAGTCTGCATCTCTTTTGTGAAGAGACATGAAAATTTCTGCTCTGAATTTTTGAATTTAGTTAAAACTTGAAGTGCAGGAATGTCTGTTGGTCTGGTGAGCATTTTGCCAGCATCTCTTGTAGACTGTACTACCTCTGCCCTGTTTGTCTGCACAGATAAAGCAAAATGAGAAGTGTTACGATTCTCTGATGTTTGAATGTTCTGGTATAGTAGGAGGAAAAGGATCAGAAAAAGGAATCACAGTTTAAATAACCTGCATGTAAATGTAGTTTATTCAGTGGGTTATCCCTTGCCCCTCCAACCTAAGCCTTGTGTCTGTATGTGGTGAGATAGTGTAGGTAAACTTTTGCAGGGGAGGAGGTGAACCTTGAAATAGATGGAATATATTTTGAATCCTGCATTTGTTATCTCATCTCTGCAATACTTATTTTCATCTCTCACAGGAGCCATGTTTAATGACATGGCACAATGGGTAAAATACGACAATGAGACTGGCATTTACTACGAGACCTGGACAGTTCGTGCAAGTCCTGACAAGAAGTCAACAGTGTGGTTTGACTCTTACGAGTGCTCCAAGTTTATACTGAGAACCTACCAGAAGCTAGCTGACTTAGGAGCTGTATTTAAGAAGATACAAACAAACTATACAAGCATAATTTTATTCAGTGGAGAACCTATTTATTTGGGGAATGAAACATCTATTTTTGGACCACAAGGAAACAAGACACTGGCAGCAGCTATAAGAGACTTTTACAGTCCCTTTAAACCTCATCAGAGTGTTAGAGAGTTTTTTGTGGATATTTTCAAAATAATTGATCATGTTATCTTGAATCATCAGTTTTACCTCTTCTACAACTTGGAATACTGGTTTTTACCTATGAAGTCCCCTTATCTCAAAATAATTTATGAAGAGGTCCCTTTCCCTGTTGGAAGCAAAGCATCCTTTGGTGTATGACTACCTACTGAAGAACAAAACTTGCCTTTATGGCAGAATATTCTTAAGGATTTTGGAGCGCTACCATGATGGTGTTAAAGAGTTGTATGTCTCACTGCTGACTGTAAAATCTGTGTTGGGAAGGCTTTGCTGTACCAGGTGAAAGACTCTGCATTTGTGTTCTTACTACCTGTATAACACATTCATGAACGCTTCAGCATCTCTGACCTGGCCAGCTTCTGTGTAACCATGGCCCCCTGCTGCCTGCAGGGAGACTGCAGTGGCTTCTCTGGCTGAGCTCTGCAGTGCCAGAGAGGGAATGGGGAGGCAGCTGCCTGCTGTGGGCTCAGGTGCTCTCCACATGCATGGCCATATGGCAGCAGATGGCACCTGGCCACCAACAGAGGTGGGACACAAGTTACAAGGACTAACTTGCTCAACATGAGTGTCTTGATGTGTCCAGTTCTTCCAACGTGTGCCTTGCCCTGATGTTCCTGTAGCTCTTTGGTTTGTACAGCTGGGACCTATGAACTATTCTCTGGTATTCTGGGGCAGTGAATGTACTGGAGGATAGCATGGGTGATGCCTTTTGACCACTTTGCTTCCTTCAACTGCACTGTAAACACAATACAGATGGCTCTTCTTCAGATTCACGTGTGTTCTGTGGCACAGATAAAAGCCAAGGTGCCTGTTTTGATGTTGACTCATACACAATTGCAGTGTTCTACCAGTCTGTCTTAAAGTCTACTTGAGGCTTCAGTTGGGTCAGCTTCATAGAACTTGTGTATATTCCTTTCAATTTTTTTAAAAAAGCATAGAAATCTTAATAAGAAAAAAGTAATGACAGCTTGTGGGGCATCGACATTGGAGTTAAAAATCCATGCTTGTCACAGAGCTGCCTCTAAAATGTGACTGCAGCCTCTTGCTGGCAGTGATGTTTGCAGTAGTGGTGCTGTGAGTCCTGTTCCAGGCTCAGCCTAGAGCACTTTGTAACAAGTTAGTTCCCTTTAAACGCAAGGGACCAAAGCCAGAGGAACACTGTGGTGCCTGCACACAGAAAAACCACAGCTGCAGCAATGTAATCATCTCCAAGTGTTCACTGCTCACTTTGATTTTGTTTTTAAAACTAGCTGTGGAATGAATAGTGCTCCTGCAGAGGTTATTGCTGTCTTGTGGCCAAGCAGGAACACAGGAACCCAACTCTGCAGTTTCGTTTGGCTTGAGCCAAGCTAATAGCCAGTTGCAGTCAGAGAGGAGAATACACACTGCTTGGATTCAAATAAGAATGGCAGAAAATTACCCTTGTATTCAGAAAGTCACTAAAATTAATTAATAGAATTGCATTATCATGTAATGGGTTGCACGTGAGGTAATGTGAGAGGAATCGGGGGATGAGCACACCTCTCTTCAAGCTGCTACTTCCACTGTTAAGTGAAACTTCACCTTTTGCCTCAGACTGAAAGACTTGACTCCTTTTAGCCAAAGTCATAGGCTCTTGTGACTATGTTCAGCTTTAGATTAAGATACTGTCATGGTTTCACCCCAGCCAGCAACCAAGCACCACTTAGCACTACCAGGAAGGTAATCCAGGAGACTCTAGGGAAGTCAAAAGGGCTGCAGCAAGCCTGTCAACAGAAGTTGCATTCTCATTGATGCATGTTTTTATGACTCTGAAACCATCAGTGTTGTTAAACCCACACTTACCTTCCCAGGAAAAAGCCTCAACATCACAAACCAGCATTCAAAGCTCTGAAGGTGAAACAGGATCACAGAACCAAGCCCATAGATCACAATGCCAGTGATGTGGGGATTCCTCCATATAGACATGTCTGTTTCACACTTTGAACTCTATCCTCAGTTTAAAGGTACCAGTTGTCAGTGTAGGAGTTGCCCTTTATGTAACATACATGAGTTCCTTCTGAGGCCAGTATTTATTCCTTCTGGGCACAGCGGTTGGACAGAAAGCTCTCACTTTCTTTGTATCTCTCAACTGGGGGGGGTTGTGTGTTAATTAGTTTTTCAAACTTAATGCACAGGTGGGTGGGAATAACACCACCAGTACAAACTGCAGGCCTGAAAGAGGTGCCATCATTGCAGATAAACTGGAATCACTGCCCTGGAATGAGTTGAAGTTGTTGAGTGCAGTGCTCTCTTGTAGGCAGAATCATAATCCTTGAGTTAGGCCTAGAGAGTTAGATCCAAAAAACCACAGATGTGATGAATAGGCTAATTCTGCAAAGTTTAGACAAGCCCAGAATAGATCCATAAAAATGACACTTTAATCACTTAGAAAGGAAGTGTTAGATACCACAAACACAGTGCCCCTCACAATCTGTTTGTGACTGAAAACCATCACCTATTTACCTCAAACACTTAAGGATGGCCTCCTCCTGAAAGTCACAAAGGGAGCAGAAATAGGTAGGATCTCATCTCATTGCACTCCAGCCAGGTGGTATTGGCACTTGCTCAACAGTAGGAGCCAGGGAACTGTCCAAACTGCCGGGCTCAAGGATAAGCCTGGCACTGTATCACTGTCACTGAGTCTTTAACTCACACTTTGAATACAGGACTTGTTCATCACTTTAGACTGCGCCTGGTTCTGCTCCCTGCTCTTATGCATGTTGCATTTGAGGACAAAAATACACAATCATTCTGTACTACAACAATTTCCAAGTTGGCACAGTGGTCTAATGCAAAACTGCTGCATTGCCACACTTGTGGGCTGCTCAGGGTTGTAAGCCCCACTTCATTCCAGGAAGCAGATCCTGACTCATCATCCATCAAGGTCAAAGGGCCATGCAGTGGAAATAACTGGTACCAATGCTCTCTGCCTTCCCCCTCACAGACCCAGCCACAGATGTTCTGGATTAGGAGTGCTCCTGCCTTCAATATCATAACTTATAACCACTTGGATTCAGAGGTAAGATTTGTTACTGCACAGATTAGTTCCTACCCAAAACTGGACAACTGAGCCAACATTGAGTTTTGTTATTCTGAAAATAAGAAATAAAGGTGTACTCAGGGAAAAATGATACATCCATGACACTCAGGTTCATGTTTCTAGTGAACTTTGGGATCTGTGGTACTATTTACTATTTGTGCCATAATTTTTATGCATTTACTATTCATTTGTTTCAACATGTAGAAGGCAAATAAGACGTACAGAATTTGCTTGAAAAGCACTGTAGACTTGCCTGGCAAGTTAATGTATAAAAACTGCTGACCTCCACTGGAAGAGAGAGACAATTGCTTTTAAGCAGTTTTCATGTGCTGAACATCTTAGGAGCTGGTATAATGTGGTGTTGCATTTGGTGCAACAACACAGCCTTCTCAGAGCCAGCCAGTTACCTTGCTGGGGAAGCAGTTCTGCTACAACCAACCCTGCCACCTTCAGCTCCTACTATGTTCCCCACACCAGGGTCTGACAGAGGCCTCTCCGTGAGCAGCAGAATGCTGGGTTTCAAAGGTGTGAATTCCAGGAGCGGGATCTGGTATGGAGGTTGTGCCTTGCCTTTCAGTTATTCCCACAAGCAACATGTTGGCAGCTGACCTCGCCAGCAACGGGACACCTGCAGTCAAGGTCCAAAGAGGTTTTGGCTCTGTTACTAATGGTATTTCACATTAATTTAGTGAAAACTAAATCCTATTCACTAGACTACAAGTGTTACTCCATCTCTCTTATTCACACAGTTCTGAGAGTCGGGTTATAAAAGACACAGAGCTTTTTTACTTTTACAGACTAAATATATTGACACCTTTTGTACAAATAAAAGCAAATTATAGTATTACATTAATTTAACAAATTCTAATACAAAAACCGCGTATTTCATAAAATGCAATTTTTAAATCAAAGCTCTACAGAAACATACAACTCCCCTATAAAGATGTCCAGTCTGCTGAGCATTGTTTGCTCAAAATATAATTATGAACTTAAATACACTCATAAGTGTATTACACTAAGTTATACATTTGGATAAACATGAATGAAATCAGAGATGAAGGAAATCTACTTATTACCAGCAGGGGCTGTACAGCTCAAGTGAGAAGCAGCCACCAGCTAAGCTCAACGCAGCCTGTGAGGGCAACTCTGCCTTGCTGAGGGCTGACCACATCTCTCAAACATGCAGCTGTCTGGCCAACACTTCAGCGTTACCATCAGTAACTGAAGAGAAAATAACTGCTGGCAGTAAGAAATGAAGTCACAAGCCACATCCAGATCACAGGCAGTGCCTTGCCTACATCACTTACAAACTAAAAACTTTCCTTAATAAAACTGATTTATCAAATGTTCAAAACAAATTTTTGCCTATTGCTCTACTTCACCAAGTCTACTCCTTTTGGGTTGTTAAATATTATGAAATGACAGAATTAGCTGAATTAAAGGTATACAAAAATTATTATCTGTCAAACATCCACTTTATACATAAACATTTCTGAAACAGATTTACAGTATACAGTTAGTTTATACAGCTTAAGCAACTGTTCCAACATCATTTCTGTCAAACTGAAAGCAGCCAAAAGGTTTAAGGTTTTGTGAAAAGGTTCTCGGTCAACATTCAAATTTTACCTTTCTCACCTCCCACTGCTCACACCCACATCATCAGAACAACATTGCTGGGTTCATTTCACAACCATACATTATTCCATCTCACCGTATGCTGCCAAACTGGTTAATGTGCAAGAAAAGCTCATTAACTCCAGTGTGGTTTTAAATACAATGTATCTACATTTTTCCCCAGAATGCTTTCGCTTCCTGAGCTAGACATAAAATACCTTAAAACAGGTTTAGACGCAGATCTGAGACCCCATAAGCAAACTACATTAAAATGCATAGAGGGTGGAAAAAACCCCATACCGCTTTTGGTAGCTCACACTACTGGTCGTTAGCGCTCTAAATACATTTTAGATGGATCTAATAATCTGCTGAATAAGGTGGTAAACTCACTACTTTAGTTGTCTAAACATACTATTGTGTATTGCTCTTGCCTTTATGACTTAACAGAACATGTGTATTTTAAGGGCTACTAAACACTTCTTATAATTGCCATTTTGTCATCGAGGTGACTGGATTTAGAAATGCTACAGTCTGCAACAAAGGCATGCAATTTTGGTGGGTTTTGTTTGACTTTTTAAAGATCAAATATGATTGTGTCTAATACCACTAATCTAAGTCAAAGAAAAACAGCATATTAAAACTGGTATTTTGCAAGTACATTTCAATATTTTAAATAATTTTTAATTCCAAAACGTTTGAGGTCACTTGTAATGACAAAGAATAAATCTAAAACAGAAAGCTGAATTTTGTTTGGATGAAAACAGGTTTTGGAGCTGTAAACTCTCTTTTTGGTTCTTAAGTTCCAAAACAATTTTTGAAAGGAAAATTAATTTTTGAATCAAACCATTCATTAATTAACTTGCAGTAAAATCTCTATTATTAAATAAGCTTATACAGGAAATTGCAATATGGTAAGCTTGGGTTTAAGGTGCTACTCCATTCGCCCTGGAGTCTTTTAAGGACTTTACCAAGTGGGCATCATGTCTGGGAACCAGACTCTACCAAGATGCTTTGAAACTTCCCAGTGAATCTGCTCTAAGCTGTATTTCTGATCAGGAATCAAAACTTCCTCCATAATAGAGAGCTGAGAGAGGCGACCGCCACACATCTTCACAAACTCAACAAAGGCACTGCAAGAGACTTCACATTCTCCGAGGCCCACGGCCGACAGGTACTTGCACCGCTCGGCGATGCAGATCAGCTCCTCGTCCAGCGGCCGTAATCCATTGGCACACACCACCAGTTCAACCAGCCGCGGGCACGTCATCCCAACGCGGCCCAGCACGTCCTTGCTGACCGACCTTCCGAAGTAAAGGTGAGTGACAGGTATCTCGTAACGAAAGAACGGGTCAAACTCCTCCTCATACAAGAAAAAGTACATGACTAGATTCACTTTAGGAGAATGCTTGATGAAAGCGTCCCAGCTGCTCTTCTGAATCGTGTGGAACTGAGTCTGTCCGGGATTTTCACTGACAACATCAATGCGCAAGTGTTCCAACCTGACGTGTTTCTCAGAAGACAAAGCAAGCAGCAGCTCATCACTCAGCAGGTGGTAGTTCAGCGCCAGCTCACGCAAGCCATGGCACTGGTCAGCCACACAAAGGATACCTGCGAGAGGAGAACATAATGCAAGGCGTTACACAGACAGAAGCACTGATGACTGAACAAGACACAGGAGGGAATTTGTTCATGTGTGTCAGGAGGGTGCAATGGGCACCTATTTCAAATGTGCAACCAAGACCTGAAATCAAAACCAATCCATACTGGACAACCTGAACACTTTCACAAGCAGCATCTTGTGACTTCTTTGTACGAACATGTAAGACAGACACACACAATGTGACTACATCTGTTTTGCTGGGAATCATAAAGAAGTGAACAAATACATAAACAGAAGTGTCAAATATATAAATAGCATATTTTGACTGTTCCTGCCCTGTTGTAAGACCACATATACTCAACCTCATTTTTGTAAAAGGTCCTTAGTCATGATAAAAGTATTTTCTTAGCCAGCTCGGGGAGAACTGCTGACAGCTCTGTGGCAGACAAAGCAACTGTGAATGAAATTTGTCACCTGAAGAAAGCAAATGTAAAGCAAAAGTAAAGTGAATGCTAGATTTTAATTCAATAGAGAGGCTGCTGCTGTCAGCATTTGTTTTTTCTAGGAAAGTATAAATGCTTAAATTTGGAAAAGCAACAACAAAAAGAGAGGCAAAACACTAGAAATTTGGAGCAGTAATTTCTAGAACAGCAATTCTCAGATGACTCAATATAATCTGCTGCTCACAGAAGACAAAAACATTAAAAAGAGAATCCGGGTCAGTCTAAGGTTTCCATTCATACTATTTGTACATACAAGCAATGGCATGATACTGGTAACAGTACTTAAAAAAATAAAAAAGCACTAAGAACAGCATACAGTCCTCTGCATTTCATGTGACCCAGAAAACTGCATGAAATGTAGGATACAGCCTTTCCATTAATAGAGGGGATGAGAACATAGCATTTAACATGGAACTGAAAACCCTGAGCTCAATACACTATAGTTCTGAAGCAACAGGAAGAAACTCAGAAAACAGCAGTTATTTTAAGGTGCAGCTATTAAGCTTAAGATAATCCTATACTGTGCATAGAAACACTTTCTTAAAAAAAAAAAATCACTGCAAGAACATTGCATGAATCAGAAGGGTTACAATGATCACTCTCTAAGGAAGCTCAGACATGCGTCTTTAGAATACCTAGGTCTGTTGAGATATAAAGTATTTTAGGCAGTGTCAAGATCCATATACATTTTCTCATCTCGACAAAGCTTGTTGTCCTGGCTGCCATCCTTCCACAAACAATCTTTGTTAACTTCTGGGGTACATTATGGACCAGTGCAATGCAAAAAGGGAAGAGCTGGGGTTTGGCTTACTGTGATTTCTATGGGTCCAGAACTGGATATGCAGAGTCTGTCAATGCAATTATGCATCCTACATACAGAACTGACAATGAATAGAGTGTAGACAGCTACTAGAGGGCCTGCCTGGAGCCCATGTACTTCACAGAACATCCCTAGGCACTGCCTACACCTTTCTGTTGCTAAGAGGTAAATGGCTCTACTCTCTGATCTTACTTACGCAACAGAGTTGCATCAAAAAAAAACCCTGACCCATGATGTCCCTGATGCAGGAACACCTGACACCTGCTCTGCTTCCCAACTCCCACTCCAAGAGAAGCAGCCCTCCTATCCCCATGTCACAGCAGAAACACCACCTTTACAGGAACGCTTTCCATTCCCTCTGTTCCAACAGTTAGTATTTCAGAGCAGAAACAACAAACAGAAGAAACTTCAGATAAGCTCACAAAGATTAGAAATACATCCCTGCCTTTGTTTCTCCAGCCCAAATTCAAGCATGCCTCTTTATCTTTGTACAGTAACTTGGAGCAATTCACTGTTTGATATCAATCTTTTTCCTTCATCTCTGCAGTAGTGGAGTCTCTCTTGCTCTACTTTCATTACTTTTACCTGTTCTTCACTAAAAAGTTTCTTGAGAACTGACCTAGTAATGAACTAGGTCCCCCTCCTCCATTCTGAAGACATTTTAACTGCATCTGTAAGTAATTAGTTTTGCAACTCACAGTCCTTTTGGTTCAATAAAGTTTTTCCACAGCTATAGCAGCCTGCTAATTATAATATTCCCATTACAAAAAAAAAAAATCCAGGTCACATTTTCCATCAAGAGTCTCATTTCTGCAGCCTGCCTGCTCTTGAAGCCAATTATCCACACATACCAGCTTCTTTCTTTTGCTCCACTTGGTGGGTTGTCCCTCCCTGGACACCAAAGGTGTGCAGTCACTCCCTTCCCCAGCTGGGCAGGGGAGAGAGAATACAATCAAAAACTCGAGTGAAGATAAGGGTGACAGGGAGAGATCACTCACCAATTACCAGCACTGGTAAAATGGACTCAACTTGGGGAAATCAATTTATTATCAACTGAATCAGAGTAGGGTAATGAGAAATACAACTCAATCTTAACACACCTTCCTCTCACTCCTTTGTTCTTCTCAGGCTTAACTTCCTCATGATTTTCTCTACCTCCTTTCCTCCCAGCAGCATAGGGGAACAGGGAATGGGGGCTGTAGTCAGTTCTTCAGACATTGTCTCTGTCACTCCTTACTCCTAAGGGGGAGACCCCTCACACTCTTTCCCAGCTCTAGCATGGAGTCCCTCACATGGGAGCAGTCCTCCACAAACTTCTCCAGCGGGAGTCCTTCTCAGACTGCAGTTCTTCACAAACTGCTCCAGTGTGGGTCTTTTCCAGTGCAGTCCTTCAGGAACAGACTTCAGTGTTCCCCACACAGTCAGTTCCTGCCATCAAACCTGCTCCAGGCATGGCCTTCTCTCTCAACATATGCTTCCAAGAGACTCTTCCAGCATAGGCTTCCCACAGGGTAACAGCCTCCCTCAGGCATCCACCTGTTCAACATGAGGTCCTCCACAGGATGCAGGGGCACAGCTGCCACACCATGGTCTGCACCATGGGCTGCAGGGGAATCTCAGTTCTGGCACTTGGATCAGCTCCTGTCCCTCCTTCTTCACTGACCTTGGTATCTGCAGAGTTGTCTCTCTCATGTATTCTCACTCCTACCTCCAGCTGCAATTTCTCTCCTGCAATACCTTTTCCCCCTTCTTAACCAGGTTATCCCAGAGGCGCTACCATTGTCACTGATGGGCTTGGCCTTGGCTCTGTTGGACAGGGGGAAGTTTCTGGCAGTTTTCACAGAAGCCACTCCGGTAGCCCCCCTCACTGCCTCACAAAACAGTGCCATACAAACCCACTGCATCCACTTTTTCTCCATCTCAAGGCACACCCATACCTGAATTAAGCAATTAAACTCTCCTATTATTTGCTTAGCACTCCCTGGTTTTTTTAGTAATGCATCTTACCCCAAACTATTCATCTTCCATGGACAAAAATAGTAGTTGTGCTCCATAAACAGGCACAACCATTTCTTACCCATTGTTTCTTCAATTTACAACCATGCAAGATAGATCAATCAGAACACACCCATCTCTCCTCCCAAATTACAAAGGGTATGATGTTCCACTGAAGCCTTCTAGCAAGTATTATCCACAAACCAGCCAAGTCTGCTAGAGCTAACAGGTTACTCTTCAATCCAAGTCCAAAGAAATGACTCTCTCTGCCTAGCTACAAATTACTGCTGAAGCCTTCTCCTCTTGACAGACGTGTTGCAGCTCTTGCACTTCTCAGACACAAGGATTCTCAAAAAACAATTTTAAGTTGGAAAAGCCAGTCCCTCAAGCCAATTAAAACAATCTCCATCTGTGATTAGAAAGCTTTGGAGGAGGCAATATTGCAGTTAATTCTGTTAACACTTTGCTGGACCAGGCTGCTGCAAAACATCAGTCCTGCATTTCCAGGACTTCTTCATACAAAACCAAACACAAGGTTTTGCCTGAGAGCTACAATTGTAAAAGGTATTAAATTTGTTTTGTTTGTTATCACTACAATAACACCCTCTGCAAGAGAGCTGCTTTCCCTTTCAGGACTGCTGCTGGTGAATTTGACAGATCATAAATCTAGCATTTACAGCTGAAATATATTTGCATGGAGAAAGTTATGGTGTTAGGTTTCTATAGTTTCTACTCATCCTCAGAAGAAGAATCATACTAAGTTGCCAGCATTTCATTTACAATTCCTCTTCCATTTCTCAGTGGAAAACTGTAAGTGTTAAGATGATGGGCTGTGAATAAATCTTAAACCTGCTGTGCATTGCGGAAGTCTACCACAAATGTTAGTTCTGTGAACTTCAACAATCTTGAGTGATTTCATTCTGGTATGAGCTGGCTTCATGGTTACAGACACACTTAGGAGTGTTAGAGAAGTACATCTGGTGACAGTAGAAGTTTTGCAGAGCTCAGTCTCATCTCTCCTTTTTGATGCTGTCTGCAGTTATTCTCCAGAAATTACTTTATTTCAGAATGACTAAACCAGCATCTTCCTAACCCAAGGCATGGCAACAGTCAAAACCCACACATAACAAAGTATGGAAAAGAAACTCATATTCCAAAAAAGCTTAATTGCATTGGAATACTTTGTCATTGCAAAAATACTGCACGATCAATTTGCTATATTCTCATTAAGTTCCACATGAAGTTAACTATTTGCCTATTTACAACACACATGCACTCTTTTATTATTATCCCAGTAGTCACTGTGAAGTGGTAGGATAGATGGATTGGCCACCAGCTTGAAAGTACTTTATTCAGAGACAGTTGCTGGTAATCATCCCTCCCTCTTAACTCCACCCCTGTTTTTTCAGAGACTGGTTTCAGACAGAATTTAATACATGCATTAAAAAATCCCAACCAACCAAAAAATCCCAAACAGGCTAACTCCTGTTAGCAGCTCACCAGCTGGAGAAACATGAGGACAACTGCTCATTTTCAACAGTTTGAGTGTGTCGCTGTTGTTAGCCACCAGAACCTTGAGAGATGGATCATCTACTGGCGTGTCGTCAATCTTCAGTGAAGAGAGGGATTTAGAATTCACAAACACCACTGTCAGTGCAGAAATAAAGTGAGACTGAAAAAAATAAAGAAAGTTTAAATGGAAGAGTAGTATCTGAAGTAAAAACCTCAATGGTTTTGCACTGTACATAGCAGTCCTAGTTTTTACTTCTTGACAGAATTTGTTGAAAAAGCATTCTTTTGATATTGCATAATTAAGAAATACTAAATCTGACATTTTTTAGTAGAGGAAGTGTAATAGTTTTTTGCTATCCGTTTATGAATTGGGCAAATCAGAACGTGTAACATTAGATGTTAATCAAGAACCTGAACCTGGAAAATCCACTTCGCAAATTTAGAACGACAGAAAGACCACAAGCAAAGGGAAAGCCTAAAAGCCCTAATTTTGAGGATTTTTTTTTTTTTTTCATGTCCTTTGAGCAGATGAGGTAAGTCACATTCTAAAAGAACCATCTTCTAGAAGAGGAATTTCCACATGGCAAGTTGTGCTGCATTGGTGAGATGCAAACAGTCATGAGTGTTTGTATCCAAAGCCAAATGACTACTGCCTGCCTACCACCCACACTTGAGTATTCAGGGTTTGGATGGATTTCTTGGAAAGCTAACTGGAGTGGTCCAAATGGAGCCAAGGAGCAGGAAACCAATTACTTACTGAATAAGCAGCGTAGATAAGGTAGGACAAGTGCTCAGCATTTCTGCATAACCTCTGAAACTTATCATAAAGACAGAGCCCAGGGAACCTGAACTTGAGAAACATAGACTAAGGAGCAGGTACAGCAGTGACTGTAGAAACCACCGGTAGTATTAAGTGAACCAACTGGTTCATCTTCATGATTTCTTACTGACTGACCAAACAGAAGACTTGAAAAAAGTATTTTCTTCATGCACTACATTAAGCATCTTTAAAAAATTGTCAGGCTACTTGGATTTCAAGCATGTTTCACTCTGAGCCACAGGCACATATCCTGAATACAGTTATATAAGAGAAGGCCTGGCAACAATATTTGTTCATTCTTAGGTGATATATTTGTGATTTTTGATAAAACTGCCACAAAATTAGATTTAGAATAGGACTTAACTGCTTTCACATTTACACAAACTTTCAAAGTCAGTTCATGCAAATGGAAACGAGAAGTTCAACTCAGAACCTTTATGTACTTAGGCTTTAGGGACCACCCCAAGTATCCTCACAGTACGCTGCTTATATATATGTACAGAAGAAAAGATGCTTTAATATTATTTCAACTCTGTATTATGAGAGTTACTACTGTGGTTTTATTCTCTGTACTTAGAAAAAGAAGGCTGTTAAACAGAAAGGCAAAGAAAGTTAACCACACTCATAAAAAAAGGTAACTTGAACTTTCCAGTTTGAAGAGCTAATGGGAAACAGGCAATATCCCAACACGTTAAAGCTGGTCTTTTCAGAACTGCCACATCCGTAGTCTGCAGTATGATTCTTTAAAAGATTCTACTCACCTAGAATGTACTTTGTGAAAAGACAGGCAACACAACTCTAAATGTGAGTTACAGATATTTGCCACATGTCAGGTCACTTGACAACAAAAAAAGCACTGATGAAGATAATGCCAAGTAGTTCAGACTTCCTATACATTCTGATAAAAATCACCACTCCCAAAAAAACCCCAAAACCACAGTAAAGTATGAACAATTTTCCAAATTAATTCAGCTTTGTCTGCTTCTCATCTAACGGACCTGTCACTAACAGCTTCCCACAAGAATTCAGTCATGGCCAAATTCAATTAAATTCTTTAGTTTCATTACTTGTCCCTTATGTGAGTGACAAAACTACTGAGATTGTAAACACCAAAAGGCATATTATCCTTAGAGCTAATTCTGGCTTACTTTGAGTCTATTTTATTAAAGGCCAAATGTGAACTTACTGAGAACAAAAAAAGGAAGCCTGTGCTTTATAAGCCTTGAGGCTGAATAAGAACATAGCATGAACAATTACAAGTAATTACTCAGTGAGCTGGACATGACCCTAATATATCCCTCCTGTGAAAACTAAGAGAGCTAAAGCAGCATTCAGATTAATAAAGAAAACAATAAAAAAGAGGTGAAAGCACAAAGTATTTTTAACACACAGTGGACTGTTTTCACTACGTTCAGGTTTTCTTAATCATCACACCTCAAAAAACATCAGAAAAGGAAAAAAATCAGAGCAAAACTAGCTAAATATCTGAAAAGCCCCTTTGAAAACTATGGATTAAAATTACATATTCAAAAGAGCTACATGATGTGGCAGTGACCACTGCAAGGATAACTGATAACCCATCTGTAGCTAACTTTACCTGCAGCCTACTTCCTTTCCCGAGACTGTCTCTAGTTCCTCCTTGTCCTTACTGCCATCACATCACTGAGATCTAGCTAATAGTCTATTCATATCTGGCCCTTCACAACCATTCCCCTGCTCCTTGGCAATAGTACACTTCCACCTCACTAGCAGGAATGCTTCTCTAGAAGCACATGCAATAGATTTATTGTCTTCCAGATTAAATGCCTTCTAACAATATCTGATTTTTGGTAATCATGCAAGGTAAAAATCTTGACTGAAAATTTCAGAACTACAGTGCACTTCACCAAGGATGCTGATGCTTGACTGCATGTCATGAAGCCCTGCAAATCATGATCCTATTTCTTTCTGAAGAGGTTGCATAAGCCCTATGACACATGGGTAAAACTCTACTCATTAGACGGTAACTGTCTCCTAAACAAACCCCACAATACAATTACACAGACCTGAGCTGTCTAGCCTCTTCACTTGCACCATGCAGCTCAGCACTACATTGAGGTCAACAGACAGGAGGACTTGAAAGAACAAGGTCAGGCTTACGTTCTCACATGATTCAGAGACTGAATGGAACTTTATATATCCATCACTGTGCATATCAGCTCCTCCCTTTATTAGAGACCAGACCACTAATAAACTTTTCTTTATCGAAGACTCATATTCCTACAACATATTCCTACAATAGAACTTTTCATGAAATACTGTACCAAACACTGCAATACTTTGCAATAGAAAATATACATAATAAAATACCTTTGGTAAATCCATGAAGCTTGGCCGGGCAGTTGAAATTAGCCCAAGTGTTTTCAGAGAGCAATTCACAAGCTGTGATAAAATATCACAAGCTGCTTCTGCAGATTCCTTGCTACTGTCCACCTTAAAACAAAATGAGTTTCGTGTTCAGAAAGCACTGCAAATACACTCTTTAACTTCTTTTTTTTTCACTTTACCTTCTGAAAT
>VZTT01071191.1:52835-70774 GCA_013400855.1 Buphagus erythrorhynchus
GTGAATCCATCAATGTTATTTTTTATTCCTCCAAAAAGTATGAACCAAAAATCCAAGACTATTTGCTATAAATTTACTACTCTTCTAAACACTTTGGTAAAATATAGCATGGTGAGGGGTCAGCTAAACAGTCTGTTCCAAGATACTCTTTCCGCATCAAATAACAAGCAAGTGGAGGGTCCAGAGCCTATTCAAATTCCTCTTTACATTCCTCCTTACCAAAACCCAAGAATCCTATAAATCCTTTACTATGTGCAAAAGCCACTTCTTTTTACAGTGGCTAAGTTCATAAAATTGAGCTGCTGGACAGTTAAATGCATTATCCTATGAACCTGTATGACTGGCCCCTCACCGTTAAAACCGCAAAAGATACAGTGGATACTCAAAAAAACCCAAACCAAACAAACCAACACAAACCCAAAAACCTTCATTAGTCAGGTTGCTACCTGACCAAATCATTTAGCATGTCTCCAGTGGTCTTCCCCTGACACTCAGATGTGCTTTCTGAATAACTCCTTATGTACAGCAGCCATGACAGCTTTGCAAACCTACAGAAGAACAGCATAAAGCCTGATCACATGATCAAGTTTAACTTCACCAAAAGCCATGCCGCCTTGGCAGCAACAGATTAAGTCCAATGAACATTCCTTTCCTCCTCAAAGGAAAGCTGAAAAACCTTGATTTTCAGCGATCTCATTCTTCTTTGCCTACAATAAACATCCCTCTTGTTTTCAGCCTTTACAGAGGAATGGTGAGTGTTACACCCACTTCCTTGTGTAACCTGCAGCACTGAGGACAACTGAAGCAACACATGAAAGAAATGATGGATCACCCTACAAGCAAAAGGCACCCAAAATTATTTGGGTGTAAAGCAACACAGACAGGAGATAAGACACTGGAGGTCACTCCACTATAGCCCTAGGTTTTCTTTATTTGGATGCTGATAAACACCCTGCAAACTTTGTGCTAACAGCCTGTATCTTATATTGCAAGCAAGCAGTAGCAATACATGTGATCAGGCAGAGGTGACTCAGCTACTCACATGCTGATGATTCCAGCATTAGAACTGCCTGATCTCAGAAACAAGCATGCTGAACTTGCTGCATTTCCTTTCCAAATTTCTCACACAGCTGATGCATATACAGCCATGAGATTCACAACATCCTTCCATAACACACTGGTATGTAAGCCCACATTAAAGATTTTCATCTGCTGAAAATAATCCCACAGTGTGAAACAAAACCAATTCTCATCAAATGGTATTTCTCAGCCAGGCACAATCAATACACGCACCATCCTATGCAAATCCCACGTACTTTTTCAGTTGAAATGCAGTTGTACTGAGTACAGACAATCCCATGCAATTTAATATTAAAACTGCTAGTTGATGACTAGTAGAACTGAAGTCACTCTCTGTGCATTAGATGTTTTCCAACCATCAATATAAGAGCCAAGTACCTACAGGATGTGAAATGGGGAAATGCTCAACTTATGCATCCTGACTGAACTTAATTCTGAGGCAGTAACCCACACATGTAGTCGTATCAGAACTATTTCTGTCCACTTCACGAAGCAGAATTTTAAGCAACTAAACTGCTACAAAAAAACCTTTAAAAACCCAAAACCAACAAAAAAAATTCACAAAAAAACCCCGTAACAAAAAAATCAAGAACAAACCAATAAAGGACCCACAAAAACAAACAGACAACTCTAAACAAACCACACCATCAACCAAAAAAATTCCCATCTAACATAAATAACACAACGAAAAAGTACGTTCAGTACTGTTATTCCAAGTTCTGGTCCCAAAAATATACCCAAACAATTTAACTGGGAGATAACCTCCATGTCTACGTGTCCATTTAAAGAATACATTTCTTCCATACAGTAAGCCTGAAAACAAGGCCACTTACCACACTGACAGCTGCCCTATTCCTTTTAGAATAAAAGTTAATTTTAAAAAGCCTACAAAATACACTACCTTGAAGCTTACATACTGCAGGTGGTTGGAATGCCTCTTTATTATTTGCTTGATTAGTTCGGGGTGCGTAGTCCTCAGGTTCGATGTGGCTGGTTGATTCAGTTCAAACTCAAAGCACCTCCAGAGATCAGGCATATGAAACACCTGGTTCCAGCTCCTGCAGACCTGGGATGCATGAGCACGATCCAGAAGTGGCAAGTACTGGAACACCTGCAGGATAATGTCTTGGAGCAGGTTTGCCCAGTCAGGACTCTGCACAACTGTGGTTTTCTTTTCTACAACCTTGTGCCTCTTGGATTCCTTCTCAGTTGTCTCTTCAGATGAACTGCTGTTGGCCTCATTAGTTTTCCTTCCTCGTTTCATTCTATAGAAGTAATAAAAAAAAATAAAATCTATTCATTTTGTAAACGTAAAAGAGCTGAGAACAATATTAATAGAAAACTGTGGAGGTGAAAAAGGGTATTTTATGCAACAAAAAACCTTGGCAGGGCTTTTTTTCCTGCCATATATGAAGGAAAAGAAACCCCAAGTAACAAACCAAAGTGGCAGTCCAGAAATAACACTATCATCTAAACTGGTATCTTTAATATTACTTCTTTAATCATTAACAGTGCCAACCCATTTATAACTGTCACTCTCCTTTCAGTGTTTCATTTGTGTGTTTTGAGAACACTTTGAACCTAATTTGTTTTACTGTGTTGATTATTACTCTACTGTTCTACTAATGGAAGGACAATCTTCAAAATAATTATTTGAACACCAACATAAATACTGCTGCCCCAGTCCTATTTATTAGGTACAACACTTGGAACTGTGGAGATCAAAATCAGGCAAGGAAGTAAATAATTACTGTATTCATGCTTGCAGGCACTGCATATTGCAGATGTTGTATCAGACCAAATAATTTTTTTTCTCAGAGAGGAAGAGTATTTTCTTTTTTAATTTATTTATTTAAAATACATTACTTTAATAGGCCTCTGTTTTAAATCAGGATCCTTGAAAATATATTTCATCAAGTCCACTGGTGTGCTTTCATTGTTCCAACTAACTAGTAAATAGGGATTACAGAAGATTTCCCGTAACAGTCTGGAAGTTTCCTACTTCTCCACAAAAAAAAAAAAAAAAATGTAGAGAAAGGCCAGAAAAAAATTCTTCAAAATTGTATTAAATTCAGCAAGCCTGATGCAAAAGGTTGTAGCATATGCTTTTTCCCTAATGACGTCACTTAAACAACTTCTACCTTATACTACATTATCGGAGAGAAAAAACCTTTACTACTTCATGTATCTGAAATAAATCTAGGGCCCACTGGGTTTTAATCCAGATGTGTTCTTTTGTACATCCCATCTTACAACTGAACTTGGCATCTGATAATTTATTTTTAAAAGCCTCAGTGTGATGCACATCATGTCCTAAAGGGCTCTGCTACCTCATACTCAACTACAATGTGCTCAATTCCAGTCTCTGAGGAGCTGAGAGAATCCAGGGGTGGGGTGAGCCTGACACATAAAGCACCCCCAGCCTCCCTGATTTCTAGAAGATAAATAAGGACTTCATACACAGTAGGATCATCCTGGACTGACATTCAAGTACAATTACATGTCTAGAATTATCATATGCCCAGTCCTTTTGGGATCTGAAAAGTTAAGCTTCCCTGCTCTGTACTGTAACTAAGTTTGGAAATACTTCTTAAAACAAAATGCCAGCTAAAAATTATACTGCTCATAATCCAGTGCACCACAGATTATTTTCTCGAAGCCAGCACCTCCCTATCTTCAAAAGGTTTTAATCCTAGCTACTCATATGTCAGAAGTAAGCTATCACTTAAGGTCTAAAGCCACTCATAAGGTGATGGAGACAAACCTGAACACACAGTCATGGAAGACTGATAAAGAAAATTTGTCTCGACTTTTCTTTTTTTCAACTCCTGTTTTTACTCCCAGCACACTTGGAGGCAAGCAGAGGATGAAAACAGTACTGGGCAAAATTCTCTACTTGCTTCCTGAGAACTGTTTTCCATGATTCAGTTCCCATCTATGGGACTATGCAGAACACAATTCCTGTACTGGAACAAGCTTTCTGCCAGAGACAGATTTCTGCTGCTGAGCCACTTACTTCACCAGTGAAGAAAAGCAAGAGAACTGAACAGTGACTCAGAACCATCTGCAACTAACAAAAATATAAAGGAATTGGATTTTGCAACCATGAAAACTGAATTCAACTTAAAATTAATCAAAAATTAAATGGCAAATCCACTGCAAGCCTGTCGTGTTTCTGTTAAAGGTAATAACTCAGCACAGTACCAGAACAATATTTATAATAAGCTAGTCTGAAATGCAACATTAGTTTAAGCTTTAAGCTAAACAGATATTCCAAACAACTAGGTTACAACAAGCATTCACCACAGACAAGCTATTAACTTGCCAAATTCAGGCTTGCCTGTTTGATGTCCATGTCTTTCCAAAGCCACCTGTAAAAAGCTACACAAGGTACTGTTAGACTGGGCTCTCCAAGTCTTCCTTTACAGAGATCCTTTCTCATCCTTTTGCTAGCAACGTAGCAAATCTACATAAATGTTCCAGTTAGGTAGGCTACTTTCATCGTTGCATTGATGTAGGGTTTGGGTATTTTTTCTCTTTCTTGTCTCCTTTTCAGAGAAGACCAGGAGGGAGCTGCCACTGACAAAACTGTATTTATTTTTCTTCTGGAATAAATGCCTCTGGGATGTGCTGACAGGAGTGGACCAGGTCATCGAGAGCTCTCAATGTGTACCTCTGAGCTGACTGGGAGGAGCTCTAAGTAGTTATTATATGCAGGTTAGAGACCAAAACTCACTCATAGAAGCTGTGGGATACTGTCCCACATTTTTATAAACAGGCAACTTAAAAAAAAAGAGACAACACAGCAGTCACTAGAGGTATACTGATGATGATTTCTTCTTCCAAGAAAGTAAGTTACATGTTCTAAATGCCATGACTTAAAGCAAGGGATGGGGAAAACCCACACCCTTCCAGAGAACTTTTTCTTGTTACTGACATCTTTTAATTAAAAGAAGATTAAGTATAACCTTTCAAAAATATTTCCTTGGCAAATTTTTTCCAAACAGGAAAAAAGTGCCTAAGCTCAATATTAAAAAATATTATTTTAAGAACTACATGACTGTTTCAGTCATCTAATTTTTAACCAGTCTGTTCATCTAATTTTTGGTTTCTCATTTCAGAACTTAAAGTACCAGAATAAGTTTTTTTAAATGTAACTGCTTTCAATCTCTTCACGTGCCAACAATAAAACAAACACAAAATTTAATGAACGTTTATTTGCCTGCACAAGTTTACAGAGCTATCTGAAAATATATTTATTTTTAGAAGGCCACTTAAGAGAGCAAACTTTTCTGGATATTCAACATAAGAACAAGCAAACACAATTAGAAGTTCAGTTCACTTTGCTTTATGTATACAGTAATTGAAAGATCTGACCATTTGAAATCCAAGGCCAGCTTTTCAACAAGGAAAACATGGATGCAAAATTCCATGCTAGCAAATTACTGTATGAGTAAAACCCATTTTTCAAGGGATGATTGCTTATCACTTCTTAGCAACACACTAACCATCGATCTCGCTTTTAACTCCCTGGCACTCTCAGGACACACACGTATCATTGTTTTCCAAACTGCTGCTGTAACCAACTTTGCTTTAGAAGCTAAGATCTTGGCAGAAAGGGGAAAAAAACCCCAAAAAACAAACCAACAAAAACACCCAACTCTACTGAGGCAGAGAGATGAGTGAAAGCCGGGTGCCTGACTCTAAGATTTTCCAAGTAAATTTCTCCACCTATTAATAAGGACTTGTTTCTGAACTCCGCACCTGGGCGCAACCCACGCTATCTTGTTCGCAATAGTCATGTCCGACCCTAATCACACAGTTCAGTCACCGAGCAGGAGGAGGAGGAGCAAAGCACGTGCTTAACATTGTTTTTATTGCCGAGTAAGGTGCAGCCAGAACACAACGGCAGTTGAAAAAAAAAAACAAACCAAAAAAAAAAATCCACAACCAAAACCAAACAAAACAAACTGTGCAGAGCTGTTTGCACCCGACTGATAACGCTCTCCCAGGAGCCTGCCCAACCGAGCTCGCTGTGCCTCACCCCGCACAAAGGCTGCTTTCCTAGGAACACCAGGAATGCGCCAAAGGAGAGCACGGGCTGACAGAGGGGGCGACCCGGACACGAGCCCAGCCCCTCCCTGCCGCAAACAACCTGTTCCGCTGGACGCAGCCAGGGTTTCACGATTTATTACGGCTACCACGGGAATGCTGCGAGGCAGCGACCCCCAAACACGACGGACTAGGATTTAAGGATCGCTCGCTACTCCCGGAGAACGTTCCTCTTAGGGTCAGCTCCTTCCGGCCCAGCCCCGGGCCGGGGCGCGGGGCTCCGACAGCCCGGCAGGCCCCGAGCTCCGCCGCCCCCGCTGCTCGGAGCCCGCTCCTGGGGCCTGGCACCCTGCGGATGGTCCCGCTGCGCCGCCGCCCGCCCCATCACCTGGCGGCTCCCTGCTGCGCTTCGCATTAACCGGGGCTCGGGCCGCGCTGGCGCCTCCGCTCCGGCCACATCAGCTCTCTCCGCCAAAGCCGACCCCAGCGCCGCCGCCTCCTCTGTCCTGTCCTGTCCGGTCCGTCCCGTCCCGCGTCACTACTTCGCTCCTTCCCTGCCTCGCTCTCTGTTTACTTCCAGCAGCGGAAGCGACGCGAACCAGCCAAAATGGCGGCGGGCGGGGAGGTGGCGGCCCCGCCCTCCCCTCAGCCCGCGGCGCCGCGGAGCGAGGGGCGGTGGCGGCTCCTCCTCCTCCTCCGCCCCCTCCGCCCGCCGGGCTGCGCCGCGGCTCGGCTCTAGGCGCTTCCTGTCTCGGGCAGCGAGGGACCCGGGGGCGTACCGGGGCTAATCGCAGAATCAGTTGGGTTGGAAAAGTCCTCCGAGATCATCGAGTCCAGCCTATGATCCAACACCCCCATGTCAAGCAGACCATGGCACTCAGTGCCTCCTCAGCGCTGCATCCAGTCTCTCCTTAAATGTCTGCAGGGGTGGTGACTCCACCACCTCCCTGGGCGGCCCATTCCAATGCTCAGTCACCCTTTCTGTGAAGGAATTCCTCCTGATGTTCAACCTTAACCTTCCCTGGCGAAGTTTATGACTATTACAGCCTCCTTTCAGGAGATGTAGAAAGTGACGAGGTTAGCCCCTGACCCTCCCTTCAGGCCAAACGCCCCCAGCTCCCTCGGCTGCTTCTCACAGGACCTGTGTTCCAAGCACTTCCCCAGATCCATTGCCCTTCTCTGGACACTCTCCAGCCCCTCAATCTCTTTGTTGCAGTGAGGGGCCCTGAACTGGACACAGCACTTGAAGTGTGGCCTCCCCAGTGCTGAGTACAGGGGGACAATTCCTGCCCTGGTCCTGCTGGCCACACTGCTGCTGATACAGGCCAGGATGCCACTGGCCTTCTTGGCCACCTGGGCACCCTGAAATATAACCAGCAATGGAGCTGAATCTTCACCACCAGTACAGCCAGTTATGTTCTGTGATTTGAAAGCCCCATGTGAGGCTGGCCTTAGGAAAAGATGTAACAGGGAAAGCAAACCACCAAATGCATCCTAGGGCTGGCAGGCGCTGGGAATAATGTGCTTGAGATTTTGCCAGGCAGAGAAGACAAAGTGAGGTGTGACATTTCCCATGGGTGGCAAATGCCTTGTCATCACGTGTCATTCGTGCATGTTGTACACTCCAGTACACCTCATTTTTCAGCCCTGTAAGTGTCCGAAGTCTTTACAGTTGTTGAGATTCACAAACCTTAATTATTCATTTATTGCATGCTATAGTAAATAAATTACTGCTCAAATTGTTGTAATCCCAATTCCTATCATTAAGTTTCTTGGAAACAGCACTTACGATCTGGTGCTTGCCCCAGTCTTGAAATGGCTTTGAAACATTCTTCAGTGGTCACTCAAAAATGTCACCATCCCTGAGATCTTTAAGAAGCACTTTATAGAAATGCATTTCCTTGCATACTTTAAGTCTGTTTTGTTTTGTTTGTTTGTTTTGTTTTGTTTTTTTAAGTCTAGTTCCTTGAGATTATTAGTGTGGGGGGGGTAAAGACTTGTTCAGAAACAGGATTGCTTTTCAGTGAGAAACATAAATTTTTATTTTGACTTTCTATGAGAAAATAATCTCTTTTTCTCCATTTCAGAATATCTTGAGCTGTTTACTAAAGCTCAGCCATTATAGTTCTGTGTGTATTTATGAATCCACATGCAGTCTTCAGCTTTTCAGGAAATGCAACAAAAATCTGGAAATAAGAGGTGAGTTATCACCTCACCTTGAGCAGATTAATGAGTATCTTAGACAACCTTGTAATAGCAAGTATGTGACTGTATAATTTGTTCAGTTATATGAGACAGCTACATAAACCTTGGTAGGTAATAAGATGTGTTTATGAATTAAGCCAATACTGTTAAGGAACATGCAATAACTGTTTTGCCATCCCCATGTGGAAATGTTCCATGTCTTCCATTCTCATTGCTTAGGAATTCCCTTTTCAGCTCTTGTGTTCCAGTTCAGACCTGGTTTCTAATGGTGGGAAGATAACAGCCCCCAATTACAGGTTCTAGTAAAGACAAGTCATATTTGCAAGTATGTAATTTTCAAACTGCTGGAGATGTGGCAGGCAAAGTCAGACTGACTGAGGTTGTCAGGTTGCAAAGGTTGCAACAAGACCTGGGCCCAGTCTGTGGGGAGAAGGATCTATTTTTTATTAACAAATATAGAGCAAGCAGTTGCTGCTTCTCCTGGTCACCTCTCTTACTGTTTTAGGGCAGCATTACTTGCATTATGATGTGATGTAACTGAGCCATGTCATGTGAAGTCAGTAAAAATATATTTTAATCAAGATTTATGTTCTGATCAAATTCTGGTGCCTGCAGAAAAAAAAAAGGAAGAAACATATTTCGACCAAAACAAATATTTTCTGGGTTTATGTGGAAGTCTTGAGAGATGTAACAGCTGCAATTTCATAATTTTTAAGGTAACATTACTTTAAAGCCCTTACTTGCATTATCCGAGTTTCACTGTAGTGACTTACTGGGAGGGACTTCTTACAGTGCCGAGCACTTACAATTTGCTGCCTTATCTTTGGAGTAAACAAAGTTTGGCTCACTGCCTGTGCCCTTCTTTCCTTTGTTGTAACCGCCTGTGTGAGTTTTAGGCATCCTTTGTGTGGGCAGAAGAGGAGAACAAGCACAGAAAGAACTCCCAGCATCACACTGTTTGGGGACATAGCAGCTAAAATCAGAAAGGAAGTCAGCTGCAGCTCTGTCCTTGGGGCCAAACCAGGCCCTGGACATGGTGCAGAGCACTGAGAAAAATGTCTGCAGTGTCTTTGGGCAAAGCACAAGAACCTGGCAGTTTATCAGAACAGAATGAAAGAAAACCTGCAGGCAGGTGGTGGTGTGGGCTCCTGGTGACCCCCCAGGTCTGGCTCTGGTTTAGGTGGCAGGCAAAGCCCTGCAGAGCTCTTGGACTCAGGCAGCTGGCACCGAGATAGGTGGCAGCGGGTTAAGAAGGGGCCAAGCAGTAAAGGTTCAAAGAACATCCACAGCTCTGGGCTGGTCTGTAAGAGTAGTGTTGTTGCCAGCAGTGCCTGGGCACTTAGGAGCTTTAGTCAGTAACTTGGACACCTCTATCAGGTGTGTCTGCATTCAGTAGTCTCTCTGCCTTACTAATCACTTAACTAACAGGAGATGGGTTTTTGAGAGGAATATTTAAATTGTGTTTTGTTATTTTTTTGTGGTTTTTTTTGTTTGTTTGTGTATGCTTTCAGGAGTAACAGAAAAAGGCCAGGGCCTGTGCTGAGCCCTGTTATGCAAAAATGAGACTATTGAGGAAACTGCATTGTAACTTTTTGTTTTTCCAAAAGAGAAGGAGAAGCTCTCTGAAGTTTCTGTTTCTCTGGTGGGAGAGTCACTCACTCATAGCAGAGATGTGAAGCAGCCCTCACTGTTACCATGTGAAGATGAGGAACAACCCACAGACATAAAAGCCAAGAGATAGCCAGTAAAATCCCAGTGTCTAACATGGGATCTCACCACCTCAGGCTGAGGTTGTACAGAACACCTCATTTCAGCTGGCAGACTGTGCCTGCCGGGTGAAGCCACGGCTATGTTTCAAATGCCAGTCTTGGTTGTAAATGCTGCACCTTTTAGCACTGAAAGTCTCCTATGCTGATTTTCTGGCCATATTCAAGTAGCTCTGAAGCATTCCCGAAGCAAGCAGCTGTGCTCCACCCTGATAAGCCTGGCTTGCATTTGGCTAGGATAAGAATGCAGAGGGGAAAATCACAGAAGCAGTTGGAAGAGAGTTAAGTAACCATAGCAGATCAGATCCAGCTATGATGAAAGTATGTCAGGCTTGCAGGGCATGAGTAGCCCACTCTGATTTAATGAAAATAGAAGCTCTGAAAAATATGGAGAATATTAATGTGATGAGTAGTGGCTGAAAGACCTGGTCTAGAATGTCTGTGACAACCTTAATTCTCAGCAGATTGTGCTGAAAAAGAAAAAACAGAGGAAAGCTGAACTTGTTCTTTAACAGTGCCAAAAGAAGTGAATGTTTTTCATTTAGTAATGGATATCATTAAGGAAACTTCCTAGTTTTATTTTCTTAATATGTCTAAACAGGAAGATTTTCTGTGGTGAGGAACTTTCTCATACTGTTAGAATGTGGTATTATGGACTGATAAAATAAGTATATTCTATCCATCATAAGCAAGACCTTACAGAACAGGAGCTGTAACTCAACTTTTTTCTTTTTATTTTTTAAACAGTAGCTGCAAATAAAATGATCTTTAAACCAATGCACCTCAATTTAAGGCCTCATGGCCACAGAAAAATAAAAAGATAAAACTAAGGATAAGCAACAGTGAGATACAGTGTTGCCTGCAACAGGCTGACTACCTGATGTTGCTCATGGTTCAGTAGAAGGTGGAGGTAATTCTTTTAAAAGGTTCCTCGCTGTGTAAATGTTGTTTCTGTCTCTAGAGGCTCTAGTAATTCTTTCCAGATGAATGGCTCCCATGGTTGCTTCATGGGTAAAAGCTGTTGTATCACTCTATTTTGTTAGGTAATACAGTAAAAACTGCTGTTTGCTGGAGCCCCTCTGATAGGGGAGTCTTGTGGCATGGCCTTGGCTTAGGGCTGCCGTACAAACCGGCAGAGTGGGCTGAGCTGTGCCCAGCAGCACAGACAGCACCTCATCTTTGCCATGGTGTGATCCATGGACAGGACAATGCTGCTGGAAAGGGTGGTGCCAGATCATTGATAGGTTGGTCTAATATCATCCTCGTAGAGGAGTTCTTTGCTTGTCAAGAATTTTCTCTGTGCTTTGTGTGGCTCCTTGCAAATCAGTTCAGCTGACTCTGCCAGTGGGTGAGGAGTTAATACGATTAGCAAGCCACAGTGGTAAAAAGTCCCAAACAGACTTATTGCTAAGAGGGGGCTGGCACTTGTATTAGGATTGGCCTTGGTACCAAGGCATGGAAGGAGGGTACCTTACATGTTGTCTGAGATGTGTCCTGCAAGGACACCCTAGAGCTGATTTTGAGATATGGCTTGTTTCTAAGTCTTGTATCCTAGCACTGGAGGCAAACCCCAGAAGTTATTCACCAGTTCTTTGAATGGATGAGTGCTGGATGAACAGATCCAAAATCCTGCCAGTGGGCACCTATTCATGGGAAATGTCAAATTCAGTCAGCAGTAAGGCACTTGGGATGTGCCAAAATATAGGACTTGCTTGATGGGAGGTACATAGTTGTGCTCAGCCTCCATCAGGAGAGAAATAAAGATTTATGAACCCAGGCCATTCCACAACCCACTAGGAGTATGGAAAAACCCAAAGATGTAGAAATAGAGACAACAATCTCATGAATAACAACTGAAATGTTATTACTCAAATTCTGTTTGTATTGGAGAAAAGAGAGACAGAGATGGATGCAAACCCAGCCAGCATATCATCTTACATACGTTATGTCCATTAGAGCAAAACCTGTGGGAAGTTGTGTTTACTCTGTAGCTTGGATCATCCCATTGCAATTACTGCTTGTGACAGAGTCCACTGATACAACCTGCCCTCAGGCAAATGCTTTTAAAAAGCTGTTGCTCAGGACCCCCAGACAAGTTTCTAAGTATCTTTGTTAGGAATTGGCATTAGGATGGTGAGTTACTGCTAGTAGATCATACCCCATTCACACCAAACCACCTGAATCTCTAATTTACAGTAATGTGACACGGCTGCCCACATGGTCACAGTGGAGTATGCATTCCCTTTGTGTGCCAGCATACTTAATGCCATCCTTCCTTCCTTCCTCTAATGGCTGTTCTGGCATAGTACATGGCAGAGGTGAGACCTAGGAACAGGGCTGGGTAGAGTGGGAATGCTCTCCAGGGCAACTGAGTGAGCAGAGAAGTTAAACTGTGCAGGGGAGGATGTATACAGAGTCACATTCAGGAAAGGAATATTACTGAATTAACAGACAGGGAGGTGGAAATACTAGATTAGCCGAGACCTAACATGGGCTAAGGATACTTGAATCTGGGATGCAGAAATAAGTGGGAGTAGAAGCAATGCCATGGATGGCAATAGCAAAGGGCACTATGTGTGCTGCTCAGTGGACGACCCAAAGCACTGCCTCAAGTACCCATCCAACGTTTCAGTATCCAAATCCCCTTTCAGGTACACAGAAAAAAACTTGGTACATCTAAAGGGATTGTATTTCAACAAGCAGCCCACAGCCTACATGAAACATTAAGGCAAGAGCAGAGAGAACCTTCTGAATCCCAAGAGACTGCAGAGGTGGGTATTACCTGAGAATACTTCCTGGACCAGCTGGCAGGGGACATCTTTGGGTGATTATCAATGACTCACAGTCCCCGTTGCATCTGGCTGCTGTGTAATTAGTGTGTTGTTCTGTATTTGGCTGCATCTTTGTAGGAATTCCTGGTGAGGAGCCAGATCCTGGAATGCTTGGCAGCACAAGCTCACTACCAGACTCCATCAGTGAGAGTGGGGTGTGACAGCATAGCCCTTCCAGTGCACCTTGGGCTGAGGGACAAGGCATCTGCCCCACAACCACTGCACTCTGGCACCTGCCGTGTGTGGCATAGCTTAATGAGAGGGCTGTAGAAAAGCCCTGCAGAGTTTGAGTTCTATCCTGAGTGACTGGGTGGGCCTGAAGCTCCCTAGCTAAGCCTTAGTCTAGGTGAAACATGAGCCTAGTATGATGGAATTAGCAAAACCTGTTTTGTAAGGACCAAGCTTATTTGTCCCTGATGGTGACGTTAATTAGCTGTATCTTATTAACTTTTACTGTTCACATTGTGTTCAGTGGGTGGATACACCCATAAAAGTTTAAGCTATTTTTAAACTAATGATCCAAGTGTGAGCACTGAGGCCTCACCTTGGCCAGAAGCTGAGTTTGGTATAAATTAGCTGAATGTGGTGGGCTGTGGTGGTGCAAACAGGAACTATTTCCATTGCGTGGTCTGTGGATCAGCAGCTGACAGAAAAACATGTGAGACTGCTGGAAAGGCATACAGCAATCTTATTGTGGACTGATCTGATTAGTGGCCTGTGCTGGCATCTGCTATAATCACCGTCAGAGATCGGCATGGGGGGATGTGGTGACGTGAATGTCTGAGACAGCGTGAGAGCAGCGTGTCCAAGGTTCAACCATTACGTGAGGAGCTGAGCTCTGTGCATGAGCCTGATGCTCACACGTGACCGTGCTGCCTCCCTGCAGTGGTGATAGGGGATGGTCAGTTGTGTGTGAGAGAATCATTTCCACAGTACTGCCTCTCCCTCACTCTATTAATAAACATGAACAGTGTCATGTCCTTTCCACACCATAATCTCAATTTCCTAAATTAATACTCATATTAGTCTAAAATAAAACAGAAGGCTCAAAAATTAAAAAATGGAATTAATTTGCAAGGATGGTGCAATACTCCAATTTTCTGAAAATGAAAATGGGTCTGACACCCAGCACAGGGACAATCACTTCCCTGGTTCTGCTGGCCACACTATTTTTGACACAGGCCAGAGGCCATTGGCTTTCTCAGCCACCTGGGCACCCTGCTGGCTCATGTTCAGTTGCTGTTGACCAGCACCCCCACATCCTTTTCTGCTGGGCAGCTTTCCAGCCCTTCCCCCAGCCTGTTGCAGTGCATGGGGTTTGTTATGACCCAAGTGCAGGATCCAGTACTTGGCCTTGTTGAACCTCACACAATTGGCCTCAGCCCACTGATCCAGCCTATCCAGATCCCTCTGCAGAGCTACAGTGAATAAGATCAATTGTACTTCACAGGTGTGTGAACTATTCAGAACTATTTCAAAGTGCAGATACATATGCTGCTCTAGGTGAACCTGTTTTAGCAGAGGGCTTGGACAAGATGATCACCAAAAGTCTCTTTCAATGCCAACCTTTGATTCTGTGATTACAGATGTCTGAAGTTAGGCAAGATGGATCCCATGGTTCCAGTCTGATCATGATTGTCTGGTGTGGATGTCATCTACCCATATCCTAAATGTAAAAGACAGTAACATACTTTTCATCAGCTTCAAGATGGAAATGCTAGAAAGGGAGTTCAACACATCTAAGAAAAAAAAAATAAAGAGAAAATCTTATAGAAAGAAGTTTTTACCTGAAGCTGTATTTTACCCAACTTTTCTGTTGAGAAATGGAGCAGTGTCTTATGTTTCATGTCTTAAGTACTTCCATAACCACCAGTTTACCCAAAAAACTTTCTTACTTTTCAAGAGTCTGCTGAAATAATTAAAGGACACCTCTCTTCTTCCCCCTCCCTCCCCCCCACTCTGCTTCAAAAGCATTTCTGAAAACGGAGGCTTACACGTTTGTTAGACTTTCACTGTATAAAAATGTACAGTGGCTTTATTGACATGTACATTCCATTATGTTTACAGCTGCAAGATATGAGGCACACTCAGTATTGCACTTCATTAAAATTTCAGGCTCAAACATAACCCAGAAGTTTAAATGAAACTGCTGTTGTAATTTAATATTTCTTATACAGGACAAACATTGATACCTTTATATACAGTGTGATACTTGTTACATTTATGCCTTCCTAACACATTTTTTTATAACAGTCTAGGAAATAAACCAGAATATTCCTCTTTCCCATCCCCACTTGTGATGCGTTACAATTGTACAAGATTACAAAAAGTCAGTATACAATAATCAGTATTTTTTTCTTTTTCCTGAAAGCCAGCATCATTCATAGTCCACAGACACACAGATCCTTTAATAACAATTGTTTATTTGTAAATGTCCAATGTTTCCTAGCCGATGACTGTAATGGCCACATGCAAACACCTCACAAATTTTGATGTCTCGGTTCAAAAAATGTCAATATCTCACAGCAAGAATTATGTACATAGTATTTGGCATCCTTCTTGCACTGTAAATTGTTCCTTTTACCTGGGTTATGGAATGGTCCCATCCTCATCCCAGCTGGACTTTGTTTTCAGGACACTTGAGGGATGAGGGCACCTGTTTTGCTCTGGTTAAAAAAAGAATCCTAGTCTAAAAAGTGTGTGCATTTCTGCAAACCCCACAACCCAGAGCAAACTCTTCACCAGTGGGTGGATGGACAACATGAAGTGGACATTCTGTTCCTTCAAGTTGTTTACCTTTGGGACCTACAGTGAATTTAAGGATGATGCAAAAAAAGGAAAAGAATAGATTAATGCTTGCAGACTAGATCAAACTGCCATGTAATTGAAACCAATCAAATTCAAATTAAAAAAGGCAAGATGCTTATAAGACAGTCACTTAAGGAAGCTTTAGCTCATTAATACTGTGGAAGAAATTTGCACAAGCTAAGAGAAAATTTGATAATAATGAACCAGAGTTACATTCTGCAGTAAACAATAATTCTAAGATTATAGCAGGAATCGTAATTTATTTGTTTACTTATTTTATGTAAATATCTTAATAAAAAGATCACACTTTTTACCCCCAATCATTTACTAATATCAAATCAATATACAGCACATGAACTTAGTAACTAAGGCACTGGGGTAACAGTATGCAGATAATGGCTACCTAAGTACAGATTCATCACTTAATAATGTGTTAATTTTATCAATAACACATCATTTTACATCTGGAGTCTGACCTGATATAGGGAAATTAAAATGTCTTTCTCTGTCAAAGTTGCTAATATTTAAATGATGAGTGCAATGACATTGCCAGAAAAAAAAAAAAAAAAAAAAAATCACCAAGAAAAACTAGTATCAATTAGAACTTGTTACTTATTTCAGAATTCAGTGTGGTAAATTTGCTTTGTCAAAGTCCTACCTGCAGGACAGTGTGGGAGCTCTTCTTTAGGGATGCTTGTCATTCTTTGGAAATCATCATGGCAAGCATTGCAAAAATGTGTTGTCCCAAAACAGAAAAAAACAGCAACTGAACAGCAGTAGCGGCATTTGTATTCTAAGAAATCTGTACCGTGTTTGGGACACATCTGAACAAAGGAAAGCAAACACCAGTCAATGAAGTAGCCATGTTCTAACAATCCCAACAACTCACTTCTACATTCTGCAGAATATATTAATAGTATACAATATTGTACAATACATGTAATTACAAATGACTGTGAATTATTGTACAGCCCAGGTACTCAGAGTTTCAGAATGAAATAAAAACATTAATAGACGTTATTTACTCACCTGAGCCCTTGAAACATCAGAGCATGCACCACAAATAAGCTCTCTTGGATCATAATCATCTCCTTGTCCAGCCTCAGCATCACAACGAGCTTCACCACCAAAATATGCCTTAATTGCATATAGAAATGATTGGATGTTAAACCAGAGACAATTATTCTTTTAACTGTTCTTTTCAGTTTAACCAATTCCATTTGTAATGACTGATTTGTAATGATGAATGACTGCCATTTCAGTGGCCTCCACTATTCTGGTCTCTCTCAACTCTGTCTGTAGGTATGTGGTTTTGAGGCACTCAAGCAATGCCCCTCAGTCTCAGGATGAACAAGACCAAAAACTGCAACATACTCTGCTCTATGCAAGCAACTGTAAGGCTTTTGGAACAGTATTTGGATGCTCTGTGAACCCTATGTCAGAATTAAGTAGCAGCTTGAGGTGAACAGGTACTGAAGAAGTAGGTACTGCACCTTCTTGTAAGTGGCCATTGACTCAAGGTACTTTTGTTTTCTGACCTGCTCTGTATACACACTTGAGCTTTACTAGCTAAGATTCTATGTACATCTCATTAGCCCAACACTTGATTTTTAAAATTATGATTCTATAAAAAACATATTTTCCCGCTTTTCTGCTCCATACACAATATATTAAACATATGTTCTGTTCTAAGAAATTACTTTTGAAATGGTAACATACATTTAATAAATAACACCATACCTTTTTGCACTTGTAGCAAACATAATAAGCATATCTGTTCATAGCATAGCCAGCTGGGTCATTATAAAATCTAACACCTGGTGTTGTGATGGCCTCACTCTTGTGCAACCCTTCATACTCCAATCTCATTAGCGCTTTTCTCCTTACATCTTCATAGAGTTCTTTGATTGGATCAAGCAAATCTTTTAATACTGTGTGATTGATTTTGTTCTGAAATAAAAAAAATGCTGATTAAAGTATCTTGCATCTTTATCCCAACAGCTATGATAATTTGTGTTATGGTCAGGCACAAATAGCATGACAGATGTCATAAAAATATACGGGCCTGGGCAATGGACATTTCAAAAAATGGCTGACACAGAATGCACTCTATTTGCTGCAAAAATAGTATCCATGAATGTTTTTCTATGGCCTGTTGTGATATGGGAACATCAGCCCTTCCAACAGACTAACAGCC